>MU721401.1:3635-52831 GCA_026770625.1 Nicotiana glauca | reverse complement strand
TCCGGTTGACTTTTCCAACTTAAGCCTTCTTAAAAGAGACTAAGTGTCTCATTTCTTATCAAAATCATTCCAAATAAATTGTAATGCACCCAATACCGATAATGAAACATAAGAAAGCATAAAGTGGGAAGAACAGGGTAGTAACTCATGAGACGACGGGTCGGGTCGTCACACCCTCTTTCTCTCTTCCTTCTGTCTCTCTATAGGAAAGATTCTCAATCCTCTCCGCATCAAATCAGCAGAATAGTCGGCATCATCATCCACTATTTGCTCATCTTCTTTGCTGAACAGATCTAATCATGGCTACGATGAAGAAGATTTGAGGGCCAAGTTTTTGTTCGTCTCCATTTTTAGTTTTAATACAATGTATACAGTATTTTGCTTGTCCGAAAAATACCTACTCCGGTGAACTCTCTTCTCTTCTTTGCTATTTAGTTACATACAATGATACAAATATATTATAGTATTCTATACATCTATAAATTATATTTTTATTTAAATGCATTTGTAGGCATATAAATTTTATTAGAATTAAATATATTAAATTATTTGGACTATATTTAAATTCAAGATATATTGGTTCAAATAAACATTATGGGCTAATATAATTTAATTAATTATATAAGTCCAATATATATAAATCAAATAAATAAGTCATAATCCATTGGACTAGCCCATTTAATTGGGCTAAAGTGATGAGCCCACTTTGTTAGGCCCAATATGTGACGACCCAAAGGGACATCACCTGTTTTCTCTCTTTTTTTGCACTTCCGAGGCTTTAAAAACCTCACTGTTAGTCACCTCGATTTGCGTGCATAGTCCGGGCGCGTAGCCGGAAAGCTTAAATATGAATTCTATGTGAAAAATGATGAATTATGATATTAATATGATTAAAGCTGACTGTGGTCAACATTTTGGGTGAACGGACCCGGACCCGGACCCGTGATTTGACAGTCCCGAAGGGTCAGTAGAAAAATATGGGACTCGAGCGTACACCGGGATTCGAAATCCGAGGTCCTGATCCCGAGAAATTTTCTTTAAGAGAAATTGTTTTTCTGAAATTTATATGGAAATTTGAAATGAAAATGGATTAGAAAGTGTTGGTATCGAGCCCGTATTTTGGTTCCGGTGCCCCGTACATGTGTTATATGTGGTTTAAGCACTTCCTGTAAAATTTGGTTGAAATCGGACATCATTTGACGTGTTTCGGACCTAAGTATCTAAAAATGAAAGTTTATGAAATTTGATGAAAAAGTGATGATTGTGAGGTTTTATTCCTCGTCTTTGATGTTATCTTGGCGATATGATCGCATGGTTAAGTTCGTAGGATGTTGTTGAGTTAGTGTGTGTGTTTGGTTAGGAGCCCCGAGGGCTCGGGAGTGTTTTCGGAGGTGTTCGGGGTGGTTTTGGACTTAGGGAGATGGCAAGTTTTCTGCAATTTTCTACACAGGGATTTCCTTCTGTGCGTTCGCGACCTTCATTCCGCGTTCGCGATGCTCCAGAGTTTCCTCCTTCGCGTTCGTGTTCGCGTTCTGGCCCTCGTGAACACGTAAGGTTATTTGACTGTGAGGGCCCAACTTCACCACCCTTCATCGCGTTCGCATGCACACCACCGCGATCGCGAAGCCTTGGTTCTTCCTTCAGCGCGTTCGCATACCCCATCCCGCGTTCGCATAGACCAAAGTCTTGGACCCCTAGCCTTTTCTTCTATGCGTTCGCGTTCGTCTTTCCGCGATCGCGGTGCCTTGACCCATTTACCCTTTGCGAACGCGGCCCCCTTCCCGCGAACGCGAAGGGCATTTTTGCCTAGTGATTTTAAAAGCTCAAAATCGAACCAGTGACGGGAAATTTCTCAAAAATACACACGGGTTCATCTTCTCCACAGCCCATAGGCGATTTCTAGAGCTTCTCTTCACCAAAGCTTCTTGGGTAAGTATTGTTTAACTTGTTTCCTTCAATTTCTTTCATCATTTATCAAATTCCTAAGCTCAAATCATGTAAGTCCTAAATTGCTAAATTATTGAATTCTTAATTGTTGTTTATGAGGACTTGGTTGGAAATCTTTAACACTGAGCCAGTAATTGTTGAGACTGAATATTGATTTAATTGTGTTAGGTAGAAATTAAATAAGTTTGGTTATAGTTGGATCTCCCTTGTTGTGGTAGTTTATTATATTATCTTATTCCCTTTCTGGGATAGTTTATTATGACATCTTTCTCCCTTGTCGGGATTATATTGTGTATTGTGTTGAAAGAAATGGGATTGAGTGGTACGCCTAGCACGTGATAGTTTGAAATATGATCAAGTGGTACTCCTACCACGTGATATTATGAAATGGGATCGAGTGGTACGCCTACCACGTGATATTTTAAAATGGGATCGAGTGGTACGCCTACCACGTGATATGAGGAAATTGGATCGTGTTGCACGCCTGCAACGAGAGGAAATTGAAATAAGTGAAAGTGGTTTGTTTTCCCTTATTATGTGTTTAGAAGAAATCAGATGTAGTTTTCTTTTGTTATTCCTGATATTCTGTTTTATCTGCTACCCCATAAGCATGTTCCCCCTCCCAGATTTAAATGTTTACTTTTCGCTATTATTTTGTTGTACTTGTATATATATCTGCACAGGTTTATCTGGTAGTCTGGTCTAGCCTCGTCACTACTTCGCCGTGGTTAGGCCAGGCACTTACTAGCACATAGGGTCGATTGTGCTGATGCTACACTCTGTGCATCTTTTTTGCACATATCACAATGCTGGAGCAGTAGCTTTTGGACAACAGTAGTTGATTGGGAGCTGACTTCAGTCCAGGGACATTCGAGGTAGCATTGCTGACGTCCACAGGCCCGGAGTCCCTTTCTATTTTATTCGGTTTGTTATCATTTGTTCTAAAGCAGACAGTTTTATGTTACATTCATACCTTGTATTTACTATTCTCTAGACGTTCGTGAGTGTTGTGACACTAGTCTTGGGTAGAGGATTCTGTTAAACTTTCGCATTTCTTTCAGTTAATTATATTTGAGACTTTCGCTTTATTATTAAATGCTTTATTATTTCTAATATTGACGATGTTTGCTAAAAGAGGTAATTGATAATTGGCTTGCGTAGCTCATATTAGTAGGTGCCATCACGACTCCCGAGGGTGGGAAATCCGGGTCGTGACAAGTTGGTATCAGAGCACTAGGTTACATAAGTCTCACAACTCACGGACAAACTCGGTAGAGTCTGAGGGATCGGTACAGAGACGTCTGTATTTATCCCCCAGAGGCTACAGAGTTAGGAAAAACTTCACTTTTGTTCTTTCTTGTCGTGCGATTCTGTTTCTAAAATACTGATTGTCTTTCTACTCTGTTCTTTCACAGATGGCGAGAACACATGCTTCCTCTTCTACCGCACAGCAGCTCGAGCCCCTAGCAGCAGCTCCTACGAGGGGCAGAGGGCGAGTGCCAGAAGCCGAGGCAGGGGCAGAGCTCAGCCCCGAGCAGTAGTCCCAGAGGTGGAGCCTCATGTTGATTATAAGGAGGAGGTTCCAGCCCCAGCAGCTCCGGTGGGCCCATCTTAGGTCCTAGAGAGGTTTATAGCCACCCCAGTTCTTCAGGAGGCTTTGTTCAGGTTGGTAGGCTTTATGGAGAGCGTCTCTCGATCGGGTTTGCTTCCAGTAGCACCAGCCACTTCTCAGGCTGGAGGAAGAGTTCAGACTCCTGCTACACGTACTCCTGAGAAGGTAGCTCCCCAGGCTCAAGTTCCAGTGGTTCAGCCAGCTGTGGCAGTTCAGCTGGGTATGGTGACTCAGACCGGCGATGGAGTGACTATGTATGCAGATGCTTTGTGGAGGCTGGATATGTTCACCAAGCTCTTCACCACCATATTCAGCAGTGCTTCTATAGAGGACCCCCAGGATTTCTTATATAGCTGCCATGAGGTTCTTCGGACTATGGGTATTGTAGAGGCCAATGGGGTTGACTTCGATACCTTTCATCTATCTGGATCCGCCAAGACTTGGTGGAGGGATTATTGTTTAGCCAGGCCAGCAGGGTTGCCATTCCGACTTGGGACCAGTTTGTAGAGTTGTTTTTGGAGAAGTTTCTCCCAGTTACTCAGCGAGAGGCTCTTCGCAGGCAGTTCGAGCGCGTCCAGCAGGGCTCTATGATAGTCACTCAGTATGAGACCCAGTTCATTGATCTAGAACACCATGCTATTATTATACTCCCCACCGAGAGAGAGAGAGAGGGTGCAGAGATTTATTGATGGATTGATTCAGCCGATCCGTCTCCAGATGGCTATGGGAGCCGGGAGTGAGATTTCTTTTTAAGAGGCGGCCAATGCGGCCCGTAGAGTTGAGATGGCTCTTGCACAGGGAGGTGGTCATGGGTCGGACAAAAGGCCCCGTCACTCAGGCAGATTCAGTGGTACCTCATCTGGAGGTAGAGATTCTTATGGTAGAGGCCATCCTCCTAGGCCCTTTCAGTAAGCTCTTCAGGTTTCTCAAGGTACTTTAGGTGGTAGTGGTTCTTAGCCGCATTGCCCTGATCAGCAGTCTTTTAGTGCACCATCAACACCTATCAATGCACCACCACTTTGTTATTCCTAGCGGCCGAGGGCTTGTTTCATGTGTGGCGACACGAGGCACATTGCCAGGTATTGCCCTCGAGCTTATGACAGCTCTCAGCATCAGAATTCTTGTGCTATGATTCGGGCACCGGAGGTTCCACAGCCTGCCCAGCCAGCTAGAGGCGGTAGAGGCCATAGAGGTGGATGTAGAGATCATAGAGGTAGAGCTCGGACCACCAGGATAGAGGCTAGCCAACAGTCGATCTTCCCAGAGATTTGATTCAGGGAGGTGGGGCCCAACCCCGGTGTTATGCTCTGCCAGCCAGGCCAGAGGTTGAGTCTTCAGATGTAGTTATTACAGGTACTATTCTGGTCTGTGATAGAGATACTTCGGTGTTATTTGACCCTGGGTCTACATATTCGTATGTGTCGTCCTATTTTGCACACTACTTGGTCATGTCTAGCGATGCTTTGAGTATTCCTGTTTATGTATCTACACCGGTGGGTGATTCGATAGTGGTTGACCGAGTGCATTATTCCTGTGTAGTAGTGTTTGAGGGTCTTGAGACCCGTGTTGATTTGTTGCTCTTAGACATGGTGGATTTTGACATTATATTAGGGATGGATTGATTGTCCCCGTATCATGCTATCTTGGATTGTCACGCCAATACCGTAACCTTATCTTTGCCAGATTTGCCCCGATTGGAGTGGAGAGGGACCCCAAGTCATGCCACCCGCAGGGTTATATCATATGTGAAGGCTTGATGCATGGTCGAGAAGGGGCGTTTAGCTTATTTGGCTTATGTTCACGACTCCAGCGCAGAGGTCCCTTCTATTGATTCTGTTCCCATTGTTCGGGAGTTCCCCGAGGTTTTCCCTTTAGACCTGCCGGGTATGCTGCCGATAGGGATATTGATTTCTGTATTGATTCTGCTCCGGGCATGCAGCCTATTTCTATCCCGCCATATCGCATGGCCCCGCCAGAGTTGAAAGAGTTAAAGGACCAGTTGCAGGATTTGCTAGAGAAGGGTTTTATCAGACCTAGTGTTTCTCCTTGGGGTGCACCGGTGTTATTTGTGAAGAAAAATGATGGTTCGATGAGGATGTGCATTGATTACCAGCAATTGAACAAAGTGACGATTAAGAACAAATATCCACTACCGAGGATTGATGATTTGTTCGACCAGCTTCAGGGTGCAAAGGTGTTTTCGAAGATAGACTTGAGATCTGTCTACCATCAGTTGAGGATTAGGGTGTCTGATGTCCCTAAGACAGCATTCCGTACTCGGTATGGGCATTACGAGTTTTTGGTCATGTCATTTGGGTTGACCAATGCCCCAGCAGCATTTATGGAGTTGATGAACCGAGTGTTCAGGCCTTATTTGGACTTGTTCGTGATAGTCTTTATTGATGATATTCTAGTGTAATCCCGCAGCTAGGGGGAGCACGAGCAGCATCTCAGAGTGGTTCTTCAGACTCTGAAGGATAATCAGTTATATTCTAAGTTTTCGAAGTGCGAGTTCTGGTTAAGTTCGGTTGCATTTCTGGGTCACGTCGTATCAGCAGAAGGTATTCAGGTGGACCCGAAGAATATTGAGGCGGTCAAGAACTGGACTCGACCAGCATCAGCTACAAAGATTCGAAGTTTCTTGGGGTTAGCAGGCTACTACCGTCTCATCCAGTGCAGCCCCGATGACCAGATTGACCTAGAAGGGTGCCCAGTTCAGATGGTCGGATGAGTGTGAGGTGAGCTTTCATAAGCTCAAGATAGCTCTGACCACGGAACCGATATTGGTTTTACCCACAGTTTCAAGACCTTATACAGTCTATTGTGATGCTTCCCGTATTGGGCTTGGTGCAGTGTTGATGAAGGGTGGTAGAGTCATTACTTATGCTTCGAGGCAGTTGAAGATCCACGAGAAGAATTATCCGATTCATGATCTAGAGTTGGCAGCCATTGTTCATGCTTTGAAGATTTGGAGGCATTATCTATATGGTGTGACATGTGAGGTGTACACTGATCACAAGAGTCTTAAATACTTGTTCAAGCAAAAGGAGCTGAATTTGAGGCAGAGGAGGTGGTTGGAGTTATTGAAAGATTATGATGTTACTATTTTGTATCACCCGGGGAAAGCCAATGTGGTGGCCGATACATTGAGTAGGAAGTCCGCTAGCATGGATAGTCTTGCTTATATTCTGGTCATCCAGAGACCGCTTGATTTGGACATTCAGGCCTTGGCCAATCGATATGTGAGGTTGGATATTTTTGAGCCTAGCAGAGTGTTAGCTTGCACGGTTGCTCGTTCTTCATTATTGGAGCATATTCGTGATTGGCAGTTTGATGACCCCCATTTGTGTCCTAAGCGACACGGTGCAGCGTGGAGGTGCCAAGAAAGTGACCTTAGAGAGCGATGGTGTTTTGAGATTGTAGGGGCGAGTTTGTGTGCCCAATGTTGATGGGATTCGAGAGTTGATCTAAGCGGAGGCCCATAGTTCCCGGTATTCTATTCACCCGGGCGCCGCGAAGATGTATCAGGACTTGCGGCAGCATTATTGGTGGCGTAGGATGAAGAAGGATATTGTTGCATATGTGGCTCGTTGTTTGAACTGTCAGCAGGTTAAGTATGAGCATTAGAGGCCTGGTGGTTTGTTTCAAAGGATTGAACTTCCCGAGTGGAAGTGGGAGAGGATTACCATGGATTTTGTTACTGGACTTCCGATGACTCGGAAGAAGTTTGATGCAGTTTGGGTCATTGTTGATAGGCTGACCAAGTCAGCGCATTTTGTTCCTGTTGCATCCACCTATTCATCCGAGAGGTTAGCTGAGATCTATATCAGAGAGATTGTTCGCCTTTATGGGGTGCCAGTATCTATCATTTCGGATCGGGGTATGCAGTTTACCTCGCGCTTCTGGAAAGTGGTTCACCGATAGTTGGGCACCCAGGTTGAGTTGACTACAGCATTTCATCCCCAGACGGACGGTCAGTCCGAGAGGACTATTCAGATTCTAGAGGATATGCTCCGAGCCTGTGTAATTGATTTTGGAGGCTCGTGGGACCAGTTTTTGCCTTTAGCAGAGTTCGCCTACAACAAAACCTACCAGTCCAGCATTCAGATGGCTCCATATGAGGCATGTATGGTAGGCGATATCGATCTCCAGTTAGATGGTTTGAGATGGGAGAGGCTCGGTTATTGGGTACAGATTTAGTTCAGGAGGCCTTGGATAAGGTAAAGATCATTCAGGATAGGCTTCGAACAGCTCAGTCCAGGCAGAAGAGTTATGCAGATCGCAAGGTTCGAGATGTGTCTTTCATGGTTCGTGAGCGAGTATTGCTCCTAGTGTCACCTATGAAGGGCGTGATGAGATTTGGGAAGAAAGTCAAGCTTAGCCCTAGGTTCATTGGTCCATTTGAGATTCTCGACCGTGTGGGAGAGGTGGCTTATAGACTTGCCTTTCCGCCTAGCTTTTCAGCCGTACATCCAGCGTTTCATGTGTCCCTGCTTCGGAGGTATCACGACAATCAAGCCCACGTGTTAGATTTCAGCACTGTCCAATTAGACAAGGATCTGTCTTATGAGGAGGAGCTGGTAGCTATTCTAGACCGGCAGGTTCGACAGTTGAGGTCGAAGAGTTTTCCTTCTGTGCGTGTTCAGTGGAGAGGTCAGCCTCTTGAGGCATCGACCTGGGAGTCCGATTTGATATGCGGAGCCGTTATCCTCATCTGTTTCCCGACTCAGGTACTTCTTTCTTTTGTCCGTTCGAGGACGAACGACTGTTTTAGAGGTGGAGAATGTGACGACCCAAAGGAACATCATCTATTTTCTCTCTTTTATCACGCTTCTGAGGCCTTGAAAACCTTACTGTTAGTCACCTCGATTTGCGTGTGCAGTCCGGGCGCGTAGTCGGAAAGCTTAAATATGAATTCTATGTGAAAAATGATGAATTTTTATATTATTATGATTAAAGTTGACTTTGGTCAACATTTTGGGTGAACGGACCCGGACCCGTAATTTGATGGTCCCGGAGGGTCTGTAGAAATATATAGGACTTATCGTACGCCCGGATTCGAAATCTGATGTCCCGAGCTCGAGAAATGAATTTATAAGAGAAATTGTTTTTTTGAAATTTATATGGAAATTTGAAATGAAAATGGATAAGAAAGTGTTGTTATCGGGCCCGTATTTTGGTTCCGGTGCCTAGTACAGGTCTTATACGTGGTTTAAGTGATTCCTGTGAAATTTGGTTGAAATTGGACATCATTTGACGTGCTTCGGATCTAAATATCTAAAAATGAAAGTTTATGAAGTTTGATGAAAAAGTGATGATTGTGAGGTTTGATTCCTCGTCTTTGATGTTATCTTGGCGATTTGATCACACGGTTAAGTTCGTAGGATGTTATTGAGTTAGTGTGTGTGTTTGGTTAGGAGCCCCGAGGGCTCAGGAGTGTTTGCGGAGGTGTTCGGGGTGGTTTTGGACTTAGGGAGATAGCAGATTTTTTGCAACTTTTTACATAGAGATTTCCTTCTATGCGTTCGCGACCTTCGTTCCGCATTCGCGATGCTCCTAAGTTTCCTCCTTCGCGTTCGTGTTCTGGCCCTCGCGAACGCATAAGGTTATTTGACTGTGAGGGCCCAGCTTCACCCACCTTCATCGCGTTCGCGTGCACACCACCGCAGTCGCGTAGCCTTGGTTCTTCCTTCACCGCGTTCGCGTACCCCATCTCGCATTCGCATAGACCAAAGTCTTGGATCCCTAGCCTTTCCTTCTACATGTTCGCGTTCGTCTTTCCGCGATCGCGGTGCCTTAACCCATTTACCCTTCGCGAACGCAGCCCCTTTCCCGCGAACGCGAAGGGCATTTTTGCCCAGTCATTTTAAAAGCTCAAAACAAAACCAGTGACGGGAAATTTCACAAAAATACACACGGGTTCATCTTCTCCATAGCCTATAGGCGATTTCTAGAGCTTCCCTTCACCAAAACTTCTTAGGTAAGTATTGTTTAACTTGTTTCCTTCAATTTCTTTCATCATTTATCAAATTCCTAGGCTCAAATCATGTAAGTCCTAAATTGCTAAATTATTGAATTCTTAATTGTTGTTTATGAGGACTTGGTTGGAAATATTTAACACTGAGCCAGCAATTGTTGAGACTGAGTATTGTTTTAATTATGTTAGGTAGAAATTGAATAAGTTTGGTTATAGCTGGATCTCCCTTGCTATGGTAGTTTATTATATTATCTTATTCCCTTGCCGGGATAGTTTATTATGACATCTTTCTCCCTTGCCGGGATTATATTGTGTATTGTGTTGAAAGAAATGGGATCAAGTGATACGCCTACCACGTGATATTTTGAAATAGGATCGAGTGGTATGCCTACCACGTGATATTATGAAATAGGATCGAGTGGTACGCCTACCACGTGATATTTTGAATTGGGATCGAGTGGTACGCCTACCACGTGATATTTGAAATGGGATCGAGTGGTACGCCTACCACATGATATTTTGAAATGAGATCGAGTGGTACGCCTACCATGTGATATGAGGAAATGGGATCATGTTGCACGCCTGCAATGAGAGGAAATTGAAACAAGTGAAAGTGGTTTGTTTTCCCTTATTCTGTGTTAGAAGAAATCAGATGAAGTTTTCTTTTGTTATTCCTGATATTCTATTTTATCTGCTACCCCATAAGCATGTTCCCCCTCCCAGCTTTAAATGTTTACTTTTCGCTATTATTTCGTTGTACTTGTATATATATCTGTACAGGTTTATCTGGTATTCTGGTCTAGCCTCGTCATTACTTCGCAAGGGTTTGGTCAGGCACTTACCAGCACATGGGGTCGGTTGTGCTGATGCTACACTCTGTGCATCTTTTTGCACAGATCACAGTGCTGGAGTAGCAGCTTTTGGACAACAGTAGTTTATTAGGAGCTGACTTCAGTCCAGGGACATTCGAGGTAGCCTTTCTAACGACCGCAGGCCCGGAGTCCCTTTCTATTTTATTCAGTTTGTTATCATTTGTACCGAAGCAGACAGTTTTATGTTTCATTCAAATTGTATTTAGTATTCTCTAGACGTTTGTGAGTGTTGTGACACCAGTCTTGGGTAGAGGATTCTGTTAAACTTCCGCATTTCTTTCAGTTAATTATATTTGAGACTTCCGCTTTATTATTAAATGTTTCATTGTTTCTAATATTGTCGATGTTCTCTAAAAGAGGTAATTGATAATTGGCTTGCCTAGCTCCTATTAGTAGGCACCATCACGACTCCCGAGGGTGGGAAATCCTGGTCGTGACATAATATGTCTTCTTCCTTGAGGCCCAATTTAGTGCCACACGTGAAATGACGTGGCACGCCAAGTCAAACAAGAGAGTCAATAGGATCATGTCATGTGTCAAAATGACAAGACATGGCAAGTCACATTAAAAGGCCAATGAAACCGCGCCACATGTGCAAGTGACATGTTTTGGCCAATCAAATGTGGCCTTATCACACTTTAATTTGATTGGTCGGAAAGTGTTTGTTCTTATCATAACTCTTCCCTCTCACAACTATAAATAGGGGACTTCATAACTCAGAAAAGACACCAGAAGTCATAACAAGAAGCAAGAAAGAGCTCATGGATCAAATGCTGCAAATTCCTCCACAAGTTTCAAGCTTCAAGTTCAAGTTCAAGAAATCAAGTTCAAGCTCAAGAACGAAGAAAAAATCAAGTTCAAGTTCAAGTTCAAGAACAAAGAACAAATCAAGGTCAAGTTCAAGAAATCGAGCTCGAGCTCAAGAACAAGATCATCGTTCGTGGCAACAACTACATATTCAAGATCAAGCTCAAAGGCCCTTGAATTTATTTGATATTGAAAAGAAGAATTAGAGGATTCATATAGATTGTAACACTCAAATATTTGAAATAAAATACTACAATTGTTGCAATATTTTCGGTCTTGATTTTATTTTCTCGACGCAAATTTATTGTCTACAAATTCTGGCACGCCCAGTGGGAATTTCTCTACTTCTTATCTGAACTTTTCGATCACCAAAGTTCAAGAACATTGAAATGGCAAGAAAATCAACTCCAGTTCAACTTCCACCAAGGCTGCTAATTCCAGGTTCTATGCTGATATGGAAAGTATCCTCGAAGTTACCTTTGGAAGCTTCAGACCGGTTACGAGGAGCAAAGCAAGCTCATTCAGACAGCAAGCACTGTAAGTGTCGTCCGTATCAACCCCTATTTTTGGATCTTCATCCTCAAAAGGAGAAAGATCGTCCACAAACGCAGCACCTAAAGGAGGAAGCGATGTTGCTGAAAAGACCAAGAAAACTCTTGCTCTGCTTGACCTCTCCGGATCTAAGCACTTTGCTATGAAGGAAGATAATGATGCTTCAAGTGATGGATCCTCCCCAATTACACCGCATAGAGTGAGCCAATCAAGGATCAATCTATGTGAAAATCCATGCTACACTCCATCATCCACGACAATCATGCAAGCCATGGTGACAAACACTTCATCTGTGGAGGAGCAGTTGACAAACTTGACGGAAGCAATCGCTGGCTTGACCAAGTGCATGCAAAATCAAGATGCTAGAATCAACAAGCTAATAGATAGGGTAGGAATCTTGATGGAAGAAGAATCTATCCACGCACTTGGCAAGTTCCCAGAAGTTCCAGAAAGTGATTCTCCCCAAGGACAAGTACCATTCGCTAAGGCTATCCCTGTCTCATCTGAAGGGATGATTCCAATCGATCAATTAAAGGAGTTCATTGAAGGAACCATTAAGAACAAGTATGAAGTTACTTCCAAGTCTTCCCTTACATATGCAAAATCATACACTGAAAAGGTCGATATGTTGTGGCGTACTTCATTGATACATGCAATAATGCTGGGAAGTTTGTCCGCTCATTAAAAGGAAATGCTTTTAATCCTCGAGGTTGGATTTGTTGATAGCTAGGATCAACTAGAGCAAGAATTCCTCAATCTCTTTTATAGCACGATAGGTACTGTGAGTATAATAGAACTTACAAATTCTAGTCAACGAAAGGGTGAACCAGTTATCGACTTTATCAATCGTTGGAGGAACGAAAGCCTCAACTGCAAAGATAGGCTTAGTGAAGCTTCGGGCATAGATATGTGCATCCAAGGCATGCATTAGGGACTACGCTACATCTTGCAAGGTATCATGCTTAGCACATTTGAAGAACTTGCGACTCGTGCCCATGACATAGAATGGAGCATGGCCTCCGTGGGAAATGAAAGGTTTTCTATCGATGAGACTCACAAAGGGAACGACAAGCAAGAAGTCAAGAAATGGGGCAAGTTCAGACCCAAATATGAAAACAAAGAAGCTACGAATGTCAATACATCACCTGTGAAGTTCACAACGAAGGTGAGTAAGAAGCAGAATATGAAATCCACTTCTTTTCAAGATAAGCAAAGTGGAAAGTCGACTCTAAGAGAAATGCAAGAGAAGGAGTACCCATTTTTGGATTATGATGTGCCAGCTATTTTTGAAGAACTTGACGTGCCAATATGCACTGTGAAAGAACTTGGTATTCCCATAAACAAACTCTCAGAAAGTCATGTGATGATCCAAGGATTCCACCAAGGGGGGCAAAGAGCCATAGGCGTGATCAAGCTAGAAATCACCATTGAAGATATGCAATCAAGTGCATGGCTACATGTGATCGATGCAAATACTTCATACAACATCTTGCTTGGAAGGCCTTGGATACATAAGAATAAAGTAGTTCCATCTACCTACCATCAATGTTTAAAATACTATGAGGGTGATGTCAAGAAGAAGATAGTTGCTGATGATGAGCCATTCACCGAGTCTGTCACACTTCGCCGATCCAAAGTTCTACTTGAAGAAACGCATTGTGAAGGAGCTAAATGTTGATGATGGCATGAAAAGCAAGAATAACGAGCCCACAACTAAAAGAGAAGATATGACTACTGGTGAAGCCAAAGCTGTTGCTGAGGAGGTACAATCCAACGTGAATAAATATTGTAGAGGGAATATTACGTCTTATGGCAAGAAATTAAGTCATGCGCTCCAATATGTCCCTAAAAGGAAGAAAGATGAAGGTGAATCATCTAATCTCCAAACTAACATGCTAAAGGAGTTAACTCTTCCGGTCAAATAAATTGAGGCAGTAAAGTCGTCCTAAATGTCGCCTGCAGGGTTTGTGGCCTAAAATCGTTTGCAGAATGTGGCAATCCCTACAACGCGAACAGATGAAGGTTTTGGTCCTAACACTTACAGGTTATTTGCAAAAAGCTGGATACAATCCTAATGAGCCATTAAAGTTAGGGAAGCTACCATTAGAAGCTGCGATGAGACAACCACGTGAAGGTTTAGGATACAAGCAATCACCACCAGTGTGCATCTCCATAAGAAGGGCGAGCATCAATTATATCACTGTAAAATATGAATCGGCTGGTCCTAACAAGCCTTCTGTCTTTGATCGACTTTGAAAATCAACTGTGAGAACATCTGTATATGACATATTGGGTCCATTAAAGAAGGGGAATAATTTCCAGAGAAATTATCGAAATACAAGAACACCTGCTTCGCCCAAAATTCAAAAGATCTCTAAGGATTTCCGAAGTTTGGTTCCTTCTAAAATGAAGCGACACACAAAAGTCATGGTCTCGTGTGATGAGGTACTGAAGCTGAAGCCATACATTATGGTATACACTAAAGAATGTGATCTAGACTAAGAAAGTGTGAGTTCTTCGTATCTTGTTATAGACATGTGATTTTTGACCCTCCTCGAAATTTCGCCCATTTTAGCATGTAAAAGCCTAATATCTCTATTTTAGCTAATTTTGACTCTTTTACTTTATTTTGTCACAAAAAATGATAATTACAAAAAAAAATATTTTAGTTTACGTATCTTTCATAAATTTAATTGAAAATCAACAAAAATAGTAGGTTGGTTTATCCCATCTTTTTAAATCTTGTAGTCCATTTTTTTTAGTCTTTAGCCCAATTCCCTAGCCCATAATTTGTAGGCCCATACCCTTAACCTAATCCCTACCCTTATATAATAATACCTAACACCTAAACACTAGACACACTCCAAAAACACCCAAAAAGACCTAAAGGCTGAAAAAAATCATCAGCACCGCAATTTACGAGATTCCCCCAAGACGTCGTCTTCTTCAACCTACAGAGACCCCTATCGTCCTTTTCCTTCTCCTTTAAAAAGACTATCACAAAAAAATAGTCGACTCTTTGTGCAATGCCACAAAAAGATTCTCCAAATTTTTCCAACTAATGTCTTCTCACTTTTCTACAAACATTGCAAGCCTCCACTTCAATATATAATACCATACCGTCAGATAGAAAAGAAAAGAAAAGAAAATGATAGCTCAGATTTCCATTCAAGTGACGATGCAGTTTAGCTAGAATTTCATTTTGGGTTTCGAGCTTTTCGGTGCCGATTCGAGGTTGCCGACAGGGTTTACGATCCAAGCTTCTGCTACTGTTGCATTTTCCGGTCAGACTGAGTTCCCCAGAGTGTGTTGTAACTGAGTTCTTGTTAATATTATTAAGGTCCAATTCTAAACTCTTCCTTTTCGTCATTTCCCATGTGAGTGTTTTGTGTTTTATTTTTAGTCTTGCTTTAATCGTTGTATCCATGATTAAGTTTTTAATTCCTCCAGTCTTCTGTTCTCTTATGCTTTTTTTGATTTGGTATTTTTATTTGAATTTTATATTGAAAACAATTTATAGATTTTTGTCTTATGATTGTTGGACCGTTAATCCATCATTAAGTTTTCTTAACAAAAATAAGGCACTAAAGATTTTTGAGTTCTGCGAGACATGGAAATTTCAAATAGCCTTTCTGGTTTTGGTCCATGTTAATATGGCTTTTAGGCCTCTTTGTTTCATCTGGTTTATTTGTCTTGGATGTTTATGGCTGTAGTAATTATCTGGAAGATATAGCATTATGCAAATGTCACGTCCCGAAATCCCGGTCCTGATGGCACCCAACGCAATGCTAGGCAAGCCCAACCAATTACCACTCACAACCCTTTCATATTATGATTTATTACTGATTATCAATTCTAAATACCAATTTAATGTAAAAATACAACTATGAATTTTAAACAGTCGAAATATGGAAAACTATAGTCCTGAAAAGTCTATGTAAAACAGCCCCCCCTGATCCGGTGTCACAAGTTTGACCCTCTAATACAAGGTTTCAATAACCAAATACAGAAAAATGTCTGAAATGCGGAATAACAATAAGTAAAGATAGAAGGAGGAGTTGGGTCTGCGAACGCCATGCAGCTACCTCGATAACTCTGATGAAACTGTACGGTGGAAAGCTCGCTCTATGCCTCAGGAATACCTGTACCTGCACACATGGTGCAGGGAGTAATGTGAGTACTCCGACCCAGTGAGTAATAAACATAAATAAAGGCTGAGAATATGAAATCATGAAAAAATACAAAGTAAACTATAACTGAAAGTTTAGAACATTTAATAATGAAACAAGAAGTCAATGGAATAAGAGTACAGATACTGAGACAGGTAAAACAGAATAAGAACAAATGCATGAGTGCAATGCAATGCACATGACAGTACACTCTGGTACCCACTGCGGCGTGCAGCCCGAATCATCCATTTATTTATCGTTGATGGCGCTCACTGGGGGTGTGTACAGACTCTAGAGGGGCTCCTACAGCCCAAGCGCAATATCAAGCCATCTCATGGCATAAACCAGGCTCTCGACCTCAATATAAATATAATCAACCAAGCTCTCGGCCTCAATATCAATGTAATCAACCAGGCTCTCGGCCTCAATATCAATGTAATCAACCATGCTCTCGGCCTCAATATCAATGTAATACTGCTGCGGCGCGCAGCTTGATCCATGCTCAGTCCAGAAATATACATAATCCTCTCGGGCAATATAAAAATAATAGTTCCCAGCTCAAAACAACATTTAAAAATATCATTGAAGTTTTCAAATCTTTGAAAGATGGCTGAGTTTGCAAAACAATATTTAAAACCTTGGACTAAGATTAAATGATATACCAAAATCTCTCAAATCGGACCACAAATGGTCCCTCAAATCTCAAATTTATAATTCAAACTCAAGCCCTAATTTCTTACAATTTGGCTATATTCTCAAGGATTTCAAGGATGATTCTTCAATTAAATAACTCATAAAACTTACCTCCAATTGATCCCAGTTTAAACCCTCTTCAATCCCCGTCCAAAAGCTCTCAACAATGCCCAAAAATGGTGAAAAAATGGGTTAGGTTCGCGGATGAAATGTTTTTAACATTCTGCCCAGATCACTGTAGATAACACTATGCGATCGCATAGAACAAATTTTCTGCACCCAATTTTAACCCTATGTGATCGCATAGCCCTCCCTACGATCGCATAGCACAATGTCTTTACATTGTGTGATCTCAAGCCTACCATCGCGATTGCATTGAGCAACCAAACAGCCCCTCAAATTCCTTCTATGCAATCGCATGACACCCTGTGCGATCGCATAGAACAAAAATACTCTGCAATTTTTCTGCTGCATTTTACAACTCCAAACTTCCCGTTAACCATCCGAAATCATCCCCAGGCCCCCGGGACCTCAACCAAAAGCACCTACATGTCTTTAAACATTATCCAAACTTGCTCCAATTGTCAAAACACCTCAACTAGCAACCAAATCATGAAATTACATCGAATTCAAGCCTAAGTTCTTTTGAAACTTTCAAAACAGGCATTCGATCAAAAACCCAACCAAACCACGTTCGAATGACGTGAAATTTTGAACACACATCCCAAATCACCTTACGAAGCTACAACAACTCTCAGAATTCCATTCCGACTCCCAGATCAAAATCTCACCTATCAACCAAAAATTGCCAAAATACTAACTTCGCCAATTCAAGCCTAATTCTACACCGGACCTCCAAAAATACTTCTGATCATGCTCCTAAGTCACAAATCACCTCCCGGAGCTAATCGAACCATCAAAATTCACATCTGAGCCCTCTAACATATAAGTCAACTTCCAGTTGACTTTTCCAAACTAAGCCTTCCTTAAAGAGACTAAGTGTCTCATTTCTTCTCAAAACCACTCCAAATCAACTCTAACATACCAAATACCGATAATGAAATATAAAGAAGCAGAAAATGGTAAGAACGGGGCAGTAACTCATGAGATGTCGTGTCGGGTCGTCATATCTTCCCCAACTTAAACAAACGCTCGTCCTCGAGCGAGTTAAGAAACATACCTGAAGTCTCAAATAGGTGAGGATATCTGCTCTGCATCTTCCGCTCGATCTCCCAGGTAGCCTCCTCTACGGGCCGACCTCTTCACTGTACTTTCACTGACGCTATATCTTTTGATCTCAATTTTCAAACTTGTCGACCCAAAATAGGTGCTGCCTCCACATCATAAGTCAAATCCTCATCTAATTGCACTGTGCTGAGATACAGAACATAAGACGGATCCCCAACATACTTTCGGAGCATAGAAACATGGAATACCGGATGAATGCCCGACAAACTGTGCTGAGATCCAGAACATAAGACGGGTCCCCAACATACTTTTGGAGCATAGAAACATGGAATACTGGATGAACGCCCGACAAACTGGGTGGCAAAGCAAGCATATAGGCCACCTCTCCAATCTTCATAAGTACCTCAAAAGGTCCAATAAATCGCAGGTTCAACTTCCCTTTTTTTCCAAATCTCATAACACCCTTCATGGGCGAAACTTTCAGCAAGACCTTCTCACCCACCATGTAAGATACATCTCGAACCTTCCGGTCTGCATAATTCTTCTGACGCGACTGAGCTGTATGAAGTCTCTCCTGAATCACTTTCACTTTCTCTAAGGCATCCTGAACCAACTTTGTCCCCAATAGTCTAGCCTCACCGGGCTCAAACCAACCAACTGGAGATCTACACCGTCTCCCATACAAGGCCTCATACGGTGCCATCTGAATTCTGGACTGATAGTTGTTGTTGTAGGCAAACTCTGTAAGCGGCAAAAACTCATCCCAAGAACCTCAAAAATCAATCACACAGGCACGCAACATGTCCTTCAATATCTGAATAGTACGCTCGGACTGTCCGTTCTGAGGACGAAATGCTGTGCTCAACTCCACCTGAGTACCCAATTCTCGCTGAAAAGTCCTCCAAAACTGGGAAGTAAACTGAGTACCTCTATCTGAGATAATGGAAACTAGAACACCATGCAACCGCACAATCTCTCAAATAAATATACCTACCAGCATCTCTAAAGAATAAGTAGTACACACCGTAATGAAGTGCGCGGACTTGGTCAGCCGATCCACAATCACCCAAATAGAATCAAATTTCTTCGAGGTCCGAGGAAGACCACTCACAAAATCCATAGTAACTCTCTCCCACTTCCACTTTGGAATAATCATCCGCTGAAGCAAACCACCCGGTCTCTGATGCTCATATTTTACCTGCTGACAATTGAGACACCGAGCTACATAACCTACAATATCTTTCTTCATTCTTCTCCACCAATAATGCTGTCTCAAGTCCTGATACATCTTCGTGAAACCCCGATGAATAGAATACCGCGAGCTGTGGGCCTCATCCAGAATCAACTCTTTAAGCCCATCTACATTGGGCACACAGATACGGCCCTGCATCCTCAATACGCCATCATCATCTATAGTCACATCTCCGGCATCATCATGCTGAACTCTGTCCTTAAGGACAAGTAAGTGTGGATCATCATAGTGGTGCTCTCTGATGCGATCATATAAGGAAGACCGAGAAACCACACAAGCTAACACCCTACTAGACTCAGAAATGTCTAGTCTCACAAACCGATTAGCCAAGGCTTGAACATCAACTGCAAAGGGTCTCTCCCCAACTGGAATGTATGCCAAGCTTCCCATACTTACTGCCTTTCGACTAAAAGCATCGGCCACTATATTGGCCTTTCCCAAATGGTACAGAATAGTAATATCATATTCTTTAAGCAATTCTAGCCATCTCCGCTGCCTCAAGTTAATATCCTTCTATTTGAATAAATGCTGAAGACTGCGATGATTAGTGAATACCTCACAAGACACGCCATATAAATAGTGCCTCCAAATTTTCAAGGCATGAACTATAGCAACCAACTCTAAGTCATGTACAGGGTAGTTCTTCTCATAAGGATTTAACTGATGAGAAGCATAAGCAATAACTCTACCCTCCTGCATCAACACACAACCAATCCCAACTCTAGAAGCATCACAATATACAGTATATGAGCCTGAAGTTGATGGCAACACCAACACTAGAGTTGTGGTCAGGGCTGTCTTGAGCTTCTGAAAGCTCTTCTCGCACTCATTTGACCATACAAATAGAGCACCTTTCTGAGTCAACTTGGTCAAAGGCGACACAATGGATGAAAACCCCTGAACAAACCGACGATAATATCTTGCTAAACCAAGAAAACTCCGGATCTCTGTGGCTGAGGACGGTCTAGACCAACTCTGCACTACTTCTATCTTCTTTGGATCAACCTGAATACCCTCGCCGGACACTATGTGTCCCAAGAATGCCACTGAACTTAGCCAAAACTCACACTTGGAGAATTTTGCATAAAGCTTCTCCTCCCTCAATCTCTGTAACATTACACGCAAATGCTTAGTGTGCTCCTCTTGGCTACACGAGTACACCAAAATATCATCAATGAATACGGTAACAAATGAATCCAGATAAGGCCAAAATATATTGTTCATCAGATGTATGAACGTTGCTGGGGCATTGGTCAGCCCGAAAGACATAACCAGAAACTCATAGTGACCATACCTAGTCCTGAAAGCAGTCTTAAGAATATCCGACTCCCTGATCTTCAACTGGTGATAGCCCAAACAGAGATCAATCTTAGAAAACACCCTAGCTCCTTGAAGCTGATCAAATAAGTCATCAATGCGAGGTAAAGGATACTTGTTCTTCATTGTTACTTTATTTAATTGCCTGTAATCAATGCACATTCTCATTGTGCCATCTTTCTTCTTCACAAATAGAACAGGTGCACCCCACAGTGACACACTAGGCCGAATGAACCCCCTGTCTAGGAGTTCCTGAAGTTGCTCCTTCAATTCTATCAACTCTGCTGGTGCCATACGATATGGCGGAATGGAAATGGGCTAGGTGCCTGGCATCAGGTCAATGCCAAAGTCAATATCCCTGTCCGGCGGCATGCCCGTCAGGTCTGCAGGAAATACATAAGGAAAATCCCTCACAACTGGGATAGAATCAATACTAGGAGTCTCAGCTCCACCATATCGCAAAAAAGCTTGATATGATAGACAACCCTTCCCAACCATACACTGGGCTTTCAAGAAGGAAATCAATCTGCTAGGGACATAATCAGTCATACCACGACACTCGATCCTCGAAACACCCGGAATAGCCAAAGTGATTGTCTTAGCATGACAGTCTAGAATAGCATGACACGGAGATAGCAAATCCATGCCCAGAATAACATCAAATTCTACCATGCTCAATAGCAATAAATCAACTCGGGTCTCTAGACCCCCAATAGTCACAATACAAGACCGATACACATGGTCTACAATAACAGTATCGCCCACCGGGGTAGATATGTGCACAGGTAAAGCAAGACACCCTCGAGTCGTACCCAAATGATTAGAAAAATATTAGGACACATAAGAATAGGTGGATCCGAGATCAAATAAGACAGAGGCATTTGTGTGGCAGACTGAGATAATACCTATGATAACACTATCTGACGCAATGGCATCTGTCCTGCTTGGAATAGCATAAAATCAGGCCTGGCCACCGCCTGATCGGACTCCACCTCTAGGGTGACCCCTGGCTGCCTGGACTCCACCCCTAGCTGGCTGTGTATGTGCTGAAGAAACTAGAGCAGAAGACAAGGGCTGGTCCCTCTGCTGAAACTGACCACCACGAAGTCGAGGACACTGCCTCTTCATATGACCAATCTCTCTGCACTCGTAGCAACTACCAAGTGCTGGAGAAGGGAACTGGAGGGAACCCCTTGCACCAGAATGACCAGCCGATGCACTCGACGCAGATGAACCATGAAGTGAAGGGGCATAAGATGAGCTCTGAGCTGGGAGGGCGTTAAGTAAAGACTGGCCCTGCTGAAACCCCTGATGACCACAGTCTGAAGATGCCTTACTATACTCTGGATGAGCCGACTGAGGAGTTCAGAAGGAACGATCTCTACCACGCTAGAATTGGCCCCTAGATGGAGCACCACTGAAAATGCCTGAACCCCGAGGCCTCTTAACCTCCCTCTCCTCTCGCTCTCTGCAGTGAACTGTCTCAATATCATGAGCAATGTCAACCACCTCCTCGAACGAAGCACCCAATACTCTCTCTCTAGTCATCAAAATGCAGAGAGAGTAGTTAAGACCATCCATAAATCTCCGGATCCTCTCATGATCCGTCGGAATCATCCAAGTAGCATGACGAGCCAACTGCAAAAACCTCATCTCATACTGGGTCACTGACATGTCCCCTTGAGTCAACCACTCAAACTGCCTATGCAGCTCCTCTCTGCGGGACTGTGGTACATATTTCTCCCGGAAGAGAGTGGAGAACTGCTGCCAAGTAAGGGGCGCTGCACCAACAGGCCTACGCCTCTCGAAATCCTCCCACCAGGTAAAAATAGCTCCCTGGAACTAAAAATGTAGTAAACGACACACCACTCGACTCCAAAATCCCTGCGGTGCGAAGCATACGCTGACAGTTGTCAAGAAAACCCTGGGCATCCTCGCCCTTTGCTCCACTGAATGTCGGAGGCTGGAGCCTACCAAATCTCTCGAGACGATGCTGCTCATCGTCTGGCATAGCTGGAACCACAAAGTTCTGAACTGGTGCAACCGGTTGAGCTGGAACTGCTTCCGGTGTCTGCAATCCCTGCACAACCTGCTCAGCTGTGCGATTAATAGGAGTCTGGGTGCCTTATATGGCCTTTGAAGTAGCTGCAGCTGTAGTAGCTGAGACCGCCTGAGCCACGCCAGTGCAAACTGTCAAAATATGAGCCAAGGTCTCCTGAAGACCCGAAATCACAATAGGAATAGCTGGTGCTTGAACTGGTACAATTGCTGCAGCCTGATCTGGGACTAGGGCAGCTGGTGGATCAACAGGTGCTGCCCGCATTACTCTACCTCTGCCACGTCCACGATCACGTCCACGGCCTCTGGTAGCATCAGTGAGTGGCACTGGTGGTCGTCCACCTCATCCAGTAGCACGAGTCCTCGTCATCTGTGAGAGAATAGAATGATAGAAATTTTAGTGTTCCCATCAACAAAGTCGCATCACAAGAATTTCAAGAATATGAAGTTTTCCTAAAGGTTTTGCAGCCTCTCGAGGATAAATACAGACATCTTCGTACCGATCTGTGAGACTCTACTAAACCGTCTCATGACTTGCGAGACCAAATAACATAGGCTCTGATACCAAATTGTCACGACCCCAAATCCCGGTTGTGATGGCGCCCAATGCAATGCTAGGCAAGCCCGACCAATTACCACTCACAACCCTTTCATATTATGATTTATTACTGATTATCAATTCTAAATACCTATTTAATATAAAACTACAACTATGAATTTTAAACAGTCGAAGTATGTAGAAACTATAGTCCTGAAAAGTCTTTGTAAAACAGCCCCCTGATCCGGTGTCACAAGTCTGAGTCTCTAATACAATGTTCCAATAACCAAATACAGAAAAATGACTGAAATGCAGAATAAAAATAAGTAAAGATAGAAGGAGGAATCGGGTTTGCAAATTCCATGCAGCTACCTCGATAACTCCGATGAAACTATACCGTGGAAAGCTCGCTCTATGCCTCAGGAATACCTGTACCTGCACACATGGTGCAAGGAGTAATGTGAGTACTCCAACCCAGTGAGTAATAAACATAAATAAAGGCTGAGAATAAGAAATCATAAAAAAATACAAAGTAAACTATAACTGGCAGTTTAGAACATTTAATAATGAAATAAGAAGTCAATGGAATAAGAGTATAGATACAGAGACAGGTAAAACAGAATAAGAACAAATGCATGAGTGCAATGCAATGCATATGACGGTACACTCTGGTACCCACTGCGGCATGCAGCCCGAGCCATCCATTTATTTATCATCGACGGCGCTCACTGGGGTGTGTGCAGACTCTGGAGGGGCTCCTACAGCCCAAGCGCAATATCAAGCCATCTCGTGGCATAAACCAGGCTCTCGGCCTCAATATCAATAGAATCAACCAGGCCCTCGGCCTCAATATCAATCTAATCAACCAGGCTCTCGGCCTCAATATCAATGTAATCAACTAGGCTCTCGGCCTCAATATCAATAGAATCAACCAGGCCCTCGGCCTCAATATCAATGTAATCAACCAGGCTCTCGGCCTCAATATCAATGTAATCAACTAGAATCTCGGCCTCAATATCAATGTAATACTGCTGCAGCGCGCAGACCGATCCATGCTCAGTCCAAAAATATACATAAGCCTCTCGGNAGGCTCTCGGCCTCAATATCAATAGAATCAACCAGGCCCTCGGCCTCAATATCAATCTAATCAACCAGGCTCTCGGCCTCAATATCAATGTAATCAACTAGGCTCTCGGCCTCAATATCAATAGAATCAACCAGGCCCTCGGCCTCAATATCAATCTAATCAACCAGGCTCTCGGCCTCAATATCAATGTAATCAACTAGGCTCTCGGCCTCAATATCAATAGAATCAACCAGGCCCTCGGCCTCAATATCAATCTAATCAACCAGGCTCTCGGCCTCAATATCAATGTAATCAACTAGGCTCTCGGCCTCAATATCAATAGAATCAACCAGGCCCTCGGCCTCAATATCAATCTAATCAACCAGGCTCTCGGCCTCAATATCAATGTAATCAACTAGGCTCTCGGCCTCAATATCAATAGAATCAACCAGGCCCTCGGCCTCAATATCAATCTAATCAACCAGGCTCTCGGCCTCAATATCAATGTAATCAACTAGGCTCTCGGCCTCAATATCAATAGAATCAACCAGGCCCTCGGCCTCAATATCAATCTAATCAACCAGGCTCTCGGCCTCAATATCAATGTAATCAACTAGGCTCTCGGCCTCAATATCAATAGAATCAACCAGGCCCTCGGCCTCAATATCAATCTAATCAACCAGGCTCTCGGCCTCAATATCAATGTAATCAACTAGGCTCTCGGCCTCAATATCAATAGAATCAACCAGGCCCTCGGCCTCAATATCAATCTAATCAACCAGGCTCTCGGCCTCAATATCAATGTAATCAACTAGGCTCTCGGCCTCAATATCAATAGAATCAACCAGGCCCTCGGCCTCAATATCAATCTAATCAACCAGGCTCTCGGCCTCAATATCAATGTAATCAACTAGGCTCTCGGCCTCAATATCAATAGAATCAACCAGGCCCTCGGCCTCAATATCAATGTAATCAACCAGGCTCTCGGCCTCAATATCAATGTAATCAACTAGAATCTCGGCCTCAATATCAATGTAATACTGCTGCAGCGCGCAGACCGATCCATGCTCAGTCCAAAAATATACATAAGCCTCTCGGGCAATATAAAAATAATAGTTCTCAGCTCAAAACATCATTTAAAAATATCATTGAAGTTTTCAAATCTTAGAAAGATGGCGAGTTTGCAAAACAGTATTTAAAACCTTGGACTGAGATTAAATGATATGCCAAATGATGCAAAACAGTGATATCATTCCCTGAAGGATCCAAATAATTAGCACGAAGCCCAAATGTAACAATTAAATCCAAGTAAGGATGATTCGTAATTTAGTTCAAGTAGAAAATGCGGTAAAAACATCACTCAAAACGGACCAAGTTATAACATTAATCAACGACCCCGCACTCATTATAAAGTGCATGTATCACCTCAATATAGCGTTACGATGTGAAATTCTGGGGTTTCAAACCCTCAGGGCATCATTTACATTCATTATTCACCTCAAACCGGTGAAAAGTCTAGCTCGCTATGCCCTTGCCTCTCAAATTGACCTCCTCGTGCGTTGAATCTGACCAAAATCACAATGAATATATCACATTATGATAAGGAGACAATACCCAATCGAAAACAATCGAAAAAATGTCACAATTCACGAAATTGACAAAACCCGAGCCCCGGGCCCACGTCTTGAAACTCAGAAATTTTTACATCATCGGATTTTTTATCTCACCACGAGTCTATACATACCAAAATCTCTCAAAATGGACCATAAATGGTCCCTCAAATCTCAGATTTATAATTTCAAACTCAAGCCCTATATTCTTTCAATTTGGCTATATTCTCAAGGATTTCAATGATGATTCTTCAATAAAATCATGTATTTAACTCATAAAACATACCTCCAATCGATCCCAGTTGAAACCCTCTTCAATCCCCATCCAAAAGCTCTCAAAAATGCCCAAAAATGGTGGAAAAATAGGTTAGGTTCATGGATGAAATGTTTCTAATATTCTGCCCAGATCACTGTAGCTAACTTGATGCGATCGCATAGAACAAATTTTCTGCCCCCAATTTTAACCATATGCGATCGCATAGGCCTCCCTGCGATTGCATAGCGCAATGTCTTTACACTGTGCGATCGCAAGCCTCCCACCGCGATCACATTGAACAACTAAACATCCCCTCAAATTCCTTCTATGCGATCGCATGACACCCTGTGCGATCGCATAGAACGAAAATATTCTGCAATTTTTCTGCTGTATTTTACAACTCCAAACTTCCCGTTAACCATCCGAAATCATCCCGAGGCCCCCAGACCTCAACCCAAAAGCACCTAAATGTCTTAAAACATTATCCAAACTTGCTCCAATCGTCAAAACACCTCAAATTACACCACAATCATCAAATTACATCGAATTCAAGCCTAAGTTCTTTTGAAACTTCCAAAACAACATTCGATCAAAAACCCAACCAAACCACGTCCGAATGACCTAAAATTTTGCGCACACATCCCAAATCACCTAACGAAGCTACGACAACTCTCATAAGTCCATTCCGACTCCCGGATCAAAATCTCACCTATCAACCGGAAATCGCCAAAAAACTAACTTCTCCAATTCAAGCCTAATTCTACATCGGACCTCCAAAAATACTTCCGATCACGCTTCTAAGTCACAAATCACTTCACAGAGCTAACCGAACCATCATAATTCACATCCGAGCCCTCTAATATATAAGTCAACTTCCGGTTAACTTTTCCAAACTAAACCTTCCTTAAAGAGACTAAGTGTCTCATTTCTTCTCAAAACCACTCCAAATCAACTCTAACACACCAAATAGCGATAATAAAACATAAAGAAGCAGAAAATGGTAAGAACGGGGCAGTAACTCATGAGATGACGGGTCGGGTCGTCACAACAAATGCAAAGAATGTTAGAATTTTTGTCATTTTGAACGTGGGGTGGACAACAAGAATGGAAAATTTGAATTTATCATTGTAATTGTTTTACTGTACTTTCTCGATCCGCTAGTAGCATGTTTGAGCTGAACACACGTGCGTAGGCGAATTTTTTGGAGCGTAATAAAATTGCCATGGCTACAGGTACGGCTCCGGTAACGTAGTTGTAATTTGTAATTAATAAATTCGAGGGTGCATTTCATGTAACCCGATTATAACAACTCCGAATAATAAAACCCTGTGAAACAATTGAGGTGCTCTGCGTCAAATGAAATCTCAAATGCATGGCCTTCATTTAATTATCTCTTTTGAATCCTTAGAATTCAAGGTGTGCCATTTAGAAAATTTCCATGGCCCTCGCAAAGTTGCAAACGCGTAGTTGCTTTAGACGCGTTATTTTAATAATTAACTTCCCTAAACTTGGGTGTGCATTTCATGTGACCCAAATCCAAATCCACACAACGTTAAATAAAATGTGTTTCGGATTGCGGGTGCATTTCATGTGACGCGATCTAAAGATGTGTTTTAGACAATGTTAAATCTTCTTTAAAAATGAATAAAAGCGGTTATAAAGTTAAAATTGTACCGTAGGCTAAAACATGTATTAAAATAAGATAATAGGCCAATTGTAATTGTTTAAGCGACCGTGCTAGAACCACGGAATTTGGGGGTGCCTAACACCTTCCCCCGGGTTAATAGAATTCCTTATTCAGAATTTCTGGTTCGCAGACTTCAAAAGGAAATTTGAATTTCCTCGATATGGGATTTAAAATAAATCGGTGACTTGGGACACCAAATAAACTATCCTAAGTAACGACTCTGAATAAAACTGAATAAATAATCCCATTTCGAATAATATCACTTAAATTGGAAAAAATCCCTTGTACTACCCTCGGGTGTGTAAAAAGGAGGTGTGACAGCTCTAGCGACTCTGCTGGGGAACCAAACCCAGAGCTTCGGTTCAGGGTTTAAGAATTCGAGCTTAGAATAGTTGTTATGATTGGCTTTATCTATTATCTGATTTTCCTACATGTTTGAACCTAATGTGCTAAATGCTTTACCGCTTTGATATTTTGTGAATCGTATATATAAATTTCTACAAAACCTTTCCTCTCTCCAAGTCTTCTAAATCATGGAGAAGGGTGCACTTCGTGTGACTACTCTTCTATCTAGAGTCTTATCCCATACTAGAACGAGGTTCGGACAAGTTGCAAAGCCGGTGAAGCTTCTGTATTCCCGATATGCTGCCCCCCCGGCTCAAGTTGTCTGCTCGGGTAAGCCAGGTCTAGAACAATAAACTCATGTTTTAAACCTATATAACAAAGCCTCATGCTGGATCCCTATTAGGAATGTTTGTTTGTATCATGTGCATTAGACTTAGGAGACTCAACACTGGGGTTAGGTCTGTCTAGGACAGGTGTTCCCAAATTAAAAAGACCATCCTGATGCATCTTACGTGCTACTTGCGCATCTGTTTATTCGGCTTGCATGTTGACCGGCTTCTAGAATAGAGGAAGAAAATCAAAAAAAAAAAAATCAAAAAAAGAAGGAGAGAGAGGTAGGTATTTGGAATATTCTAAAACTCTGCCAAAATTCTGGAAAAAAAAGTCATTTCAAGATGAGCCAAAATTTTCAAGTGTCATGTTTCCCGTGTTCCGTCAAATCTGACCGAACTACGCGGGTCTGCTTCTCACCGGATGTGAGATACGTAGACAAACCTCATTGGTACCGACCCCAATTTTTAAAAATCCAAAAATATTTTCCTTTATTTCCTTTTACAGAAAAGTCTTTCTTTGAGACCCCAATTTTTTTTTTTTAAAAAAAAATTCAAAAATATTTTCCTTTAGTTCCTTCTTTAAAAACCTTTCCTTAGAAAATTCAAAAAAAAAGTAGTTTGTTTAAACTCAAAAAAAAATGGTTTCCTTCTTTCTAATGTCTTTCATGCGAAAAAAGAAAAAACAATCAAAATCAAAATCCAAAATACGGGTTTCCTTCATTTTGAAGTATTTTTTCAAAAAAAAGAAAATCCAAAAAAAAAAAATCAAAAAACAAAAATACAAACAAATTACTCTTTAGATATCTTTCTTTCATAAATGTCAATAAAAAAATTAAAAAAATTAAAGTCCAAATAATATTTTTGCTTTTCTTTAGAAGTACTTCTGTAAATAAATAAAAACTCAGAAATTCAAAACATTTTCTTAAAAAGTCCCTCTTTCGAAAATTAAGAGGCTCCAAAATCTAAAAAACTTATTATATTTCTTCTTTAGAAAAAGAGAAAACAAACGAAAATTCAAGCAAAAATATTTCTTTTTACTTCTATAATTTCGAAAGTTCAAAAGCAAATGAATTTTTTTAGAAGTCCATCTTTAAAAAAGCAAAACAAAAATCAAAATAAAAAAAATTTAAAAAAAATAGTTCCTTTCTTCTTTTAAAGCATTTCTTTTAAAAAACAAGAAAAAAATTCAAAAAAAAAAAGAGTTAGTTTATCTACTTTCCCAATCTTCTCGAACTACGCAAGATCTGATTCTGTGGTGCATGATACGTAGGCAATCCCCATCGAATTCGATCATAGCCATAAAATAAATTGAGTGAAAAATAACTGAAAAAATGAGTGAAAAAGAAAGAAACATGTGAAAAATAAAAATAAAAAAAGAGCACAAAAAAATAAAAGAGTGACAAAATCAAAAAAAGAAAAGAAAAGAAAAGAGAGTGCCGAAAAATAAAAGAGCGGAAAAAACAAAACGAGAAAAAACAAGAGTCATTAAAGAGAGGCAGAAATGAAAAAAAAGGTACATAGTGATAAAGGCGAGTCAAGGTCGGGATGAAATATGCAACTGTGCAAACACATGGTAGAAGCGTTTAACTGTTAGGTGCATTGCATCCCAACATGCGATTTCCTATATGTTAAATGTCTCAAAAATAACAAGGTTGTTTGTGTGAGCAAATTAGCCATGTTTTGTTCAGGTGCTTGGTTTTGTTGGTATGCGGTGATGAATGCGAAACCTTGCTCGTGACCACAACATTATATACAAAACCGAGCTCCATCTCCCAGAAATGTCCATCCTTACCAAGCTCCATGTAACCCCAATCAAATGTTCCCCATGAACAATCCTCGCCCAAAAGAGCCTTTTAAAAGAAATCACTTCACCCCCTATTGGTGAATCATACTAGGGCTTGTTCCAAAAGCTAGTCAGGCGAGGTCTGCTGCAGCCAGTGGCCCCAAACCGACCAAGACCTGAGTCCCCCTCGCACCGAACCGATGTTAGATGTGAATACCATTCTGGAGCAGTGGGGCACAGTGCAAAGGACTGTTGGACCAGAGGGCAGTTGAAGACTTGATTTGAGCTGAAAGAATCATTTTTCGGGATGCAGAAACTCCTGATGTAATGAACAATCTATTGCCTGCCCACAACATCGGGCCAATAGTCTGAATGATTTGTGAAGCTGAGAAATTTGATCCGGCACTGCAGCCCATTGCAGCCATTGCCGAGACAGAAGAAAAGCTAAAAAATGGTCGCCAATCATGAATGTTCCCCATCAGACAGGAGTCTTGGTAGCTAGTCTTGCTATCCTTTTTGCGTCCGGATTATCTCAGGGTGTGATCCGGATGTTTTACTTTATTGTCTTACTTTCCGATGTAAACCTTCTATCTTCAAAAACTAAAAAAATCATCAAAAAATTAAAAAAAAAATCAAATGAAATTAATATTTCATTGTCCAGGAATGTCTCTTTTCTTAATCTTGTCATTTTTCTTATTCTCTTTTCAGTTTTGTTAAATGCAGATTTCAATAACATGACATGCTTGCGGACTTCATGTTCAGATCCCAAAACATTGTCAGACTTCGAAATAATGAATCAAGAGTCGAAATACAAAGAAGATAAGTTTGAGGAAATAAAACAAAGAGTTGGAACAACTAAAGAAAAATTGGTTCCAGAGTGGAAAGGTCCATACATTACAATAAGAGTGCTGCCAAAAGAGTGCGTTGTACTTGGGACACATCGAAGGAAATGCCCCAAAATAACTATCAATGCAAGTTCAGTGAAAAGGTACTATGTTGGATCCTCCGTATAGCTCTAATATTCTCCGGTTGGGATGACGAAGGCTTTCATTCTAGCTACCCAAATACTATCAACCTTTTGCAAATCCTTTGAGCCGGCTCCCATTCTTTGATTACCCTCTTTGAAACCTGGAAGTGTTATTGAAAAATGAAAAAAAGAAAAAAAAAGGAAGAAAATGAAAAAAAAAAAGAGAAGAGAAAAGATGAAAAAAAAAGGAGGAAAAAGGAAATAAAATGAAAAATGAAGGAGAAAGAAAAAGAAGGAAAAAGGAAACAAAACAAAACAAAATAAAATAGAAAAAATAATAGAAAATCAAAAATAGAGTTCCTGAACTACGTTCGACTTGATTCCGAAAGGATACATAGGCAACCTCTCTCTGGGGTTCAGTCACATCAAAATAAAAATCCAAAGTCCCCCAAAAGTGAAACTGGGGCAGAAGTTATAATGGTCCGACGATGATCCTGCCCAAAAGGTTCCAAAGTTGTAACTCAATCCAAATCCTTTTTATCCCAAACCTTGTTCAAGTCCTTTTGATCAATCGGCAAAGAAGTTCAAAATGGGAGGATGGAGTTATTTGGATCTGATACAACAAAATGAGAGGAATAAAATGAGAGAGTCTTATTGGTGAAAACCCACACGGGCACCATAAGGAGATGGTAAGTAGAGAAAAATCAAAATGAGAGAGTCTTGTTAGTGAAAACCCACACAGGCACTATAAGGCGACGGTGAGAAGAGAAATGAGAGAGGTCAGCTAGTGAAAACCTGCAAAGGGCCCCACTGATCGAAAAAAAGATCCTCACAGCCATCGGCATCGACAAAGTCCTGGCAAGGTTTCTCGAATTTTGAAACAAAAGTTGTGATGAATTTCTGAGAGTTGGACGGTTTAAACAGATCAGGCATCCAGTCCAAAAGGCATGTCATGTTCATTAAAGTCCGTATGTACTCCAGCTAAGTCCTTCTTTCCTCTCCCCGAAAGGGATACCTCTCGTTTAAATTCATTCTCCTATCCATTATTTATTTTTCTTTGAATCCCTTTCGGTCTAAATCTATTCCGGAATTGAGACAAAGAAGGGATGGCAAGACTGACTTACAGGGCTTTCGTTTGACACGATCCAATGTGCAGAAAGGCACCCAGTCTTGTCAGGGGGATCAAGTCGACCCCAACTAGCCATGGCGGCCGATGATTTGAAATCAAAACTCTTGGAAAGAGAAAATCAAATGGAATGCCTATAGAGGCAAATAAAGTTGAAAAGGTTAAGTCCAACATGGCTAACCGTCTCAGCAAAGGTTTGAAAAGCCGAGGTGCCCCAAATGCTCTGAAATTAAAGTTGGAAGAAAGAAGCCAGAAAAGAAAGGCCTACAAAGGCAAAATGAAGTTGGAAAAGGTTAAGTCCCACGCGACTAGCCGTTGCAGCAAAATTTGAGGAACCAAAAGTTCTCCAATGTTTCGAAGAAAAAAAAATAAGAAAATACAACAAAAAGAAAAAGGAAAAAGAAAAGGAAGTCAGAAAGGAAAGGCCTACGAAGGCAAGATAAAGTCAAAAGGTTGAGTTCCACCGACCAATCATCATGACAAAGTCTGGAAAAGCTGGAGTTTCTCCAGAGATAGAAATGCAATCGGTGTTCAGGAAGCAACCAGTTTCAGTTGAAAGGGTTGAGGTCAAGTGATAAAAATAATCAAGGCTACAAAAATCAACCACCATTTCAAACTAACAATTGTTCTTTGTTTAAAAATTTGAAACAGGTGCAATCCAAGCAACCGTGCAAGAAGCAGGTGCAACCAGAAAGGAAAAGAAATGCGCAAGTGCTAGAAACAACTTTGCAGTAAGGAATCAACTCAAAAGGGAAGTTTCCTCTAAATTCTTTCTTGCACTTTTACTTAAAAAAAAATGAAAAAAGGGGGAAAAAAAGAAAAAAAGAAAAAAAGAAAAAGAAGAAAATCCCTCCCAAAAAAGAAGAAGGTTAGTTTAGGGTCCCCAATATCAATCTTTTACTTTGTTTGCCAACATTAAGGCTCCAATCCCTGAGTTGAGCATTTTTTCCTTTAGCCAACATTAGGGCTCCAATCCCTGAGTTGAGCATTTTTCCTTTAGCTAACATTAGGGCTCCAATCCCTGAGTTGAGCGGTTTTCTCTTTAGCCAACATTAGGGCTCCAATCCCTGAGTTGAGCATTTTTCCCTTTAGCAAACATTAGGGCTCCAATCCCTGAGTTAAGAATTTTTCCCTTTAGCTAACATTAAGGCTCCAATCCCTGAGTTGAGCGTTTTTCCCTTTAGCCAACATTAGAGCTCCAATCCCTGAGTTGAGCATTTTTCCCTTTAGCCAAAATTAGGGCTCTAATCCCTAAGTTGAGTGTTTTTCCCTTTATCCAACATTAGGGCTCCAATCCCTGAGTTGAGCATTTTTTCCTTTAGCCAACATTAGGGCTCCAATCCTTGAATTTAGCATTTTTCCTTTAGCCAACCTTAGGGCTCCAATCCCTGAGTTGAGCATTTTTCCCTTAACCAACATTAGGGCTCCAATCCCTGAGTTGAGCATTTTTCCTTTAGCCAACATTAGGGCTCCGACCCCTGAGTTGAGCGTTTTTCCCTTTAGCCAACATTAGGGATCCAATCCCTGAGTTGAGCGTTTTTTCCCTTAGCCAACATTAGGGCTCCAATCCCTGAGTTTAGCATTTTTCCTTTAGCCAACATTAGGGCCCCAATCCCTGAGTTGAGCCTTTTTCCTTTAGCCAACATTAGGGATCCAATCCTTGAATCGAGCATTTTTCCCTTTAGCCAACATTAGAGCTCCAATCTCTGAGTTAAGCATTTTCCTTTTAGCCAACATTAGGGCTCCAATCCCTAAGTTGAGCATTTTTCCCTTTAGCCAACATTAGGGTTTCAATCCCTGAGTTGAGAATTTTTTCCTTTAGCCAACATTAGGGCTCCAAAACCCGAGTTGAGCATTTTACATTAGGGCTCCAGTCCCTGAGTTGAGCATTTTTCCTTTAGCCAACACTAGGGCTCCAATCCCCGAGTTGAGCGTTTTTCCCTTTAGCCAAAATTAGGGCTCCAATCCCTGAGTTGAGCATTTTTCCCTTTAGTCAACATTAGGACTCCAATCCCTAAGTTGAGCATTTTACCCTTAACCAACATTAGGGCTCCAATCCCTGAGTTGAGCGTTTTACCTTTTAGCCAATATTAGGGCTCCAACCCCTGAGTTGCGCCTTTGTAGAAATAGGGCCTCCATTCCCTAGTCGCCTTTTGCCAACATTAGGGCTCCAATCCCTGAGTTGAGCTTTTACCCTTTTGCCAACATTAGGGCTCCAATCCCTGAGTTGCGCCCTTTAGACATAGGGCCTCCATTCCCTAGTCGCATTTAGCCAACATCAGGGCTCCAATCCCTGAGTTGAGTTTTTTTTTTACCTTTTGCCAACATTAGGGCTCCAATTCCTGAGTTGAGTTTTTACCTTTTACCAACATTAGGGCTCCAATCCCTGAGTTGATATTTTAGATATAAGGCTCCACTCCCTAATCTTTTCCATCCTAGACAGACACAATTCTTGTTTTATTAAAAAAAAGAGAATGAGTTCAGACTTTGTCACAAATAACTCACGAAATTTTTCTAGTGAAAACTGGGCCAGAAAAAATTTGTTCGTTTGTTTGTTTTGTTGACTGAGCAGGTTTGACCTCAAGGCATAGGATTCGAGACGACCGAAAGAATGAGTCTCAATCCAGAATAAAAGAAAAGAAGAAAAGAACAAAAGAAGTGAATTCAATGTGCTGAAGCAGAGAAAGATGCAGACTGCTCAAGGTATGATTGAAGTCACAGGCTGCACGTGCCGCACCTTGATCCAAAGCTAAAGAATGAGCCAGCGGTTACAGCTGACGAGCATCAAGATTTAGATCGGAGTCTACAGCAAGAGCCAACCAAGAATCAAGATCAAGCTTCAAAGGATTTATAGATAGGATCTTGTAACTCGTAGCTGATAGTCTTAGTTAGTCTTTTTAATTTTTATTTTTGATGTAATAAACGGGGCCATGGACCAGAACCTTGACGACACCTCGCTCGGCTCTCAACCTCGATACTCCATCACCTCATTCACCTCAGAACTACACATGACCTGATTCTTTTATAACCAAGGATATGTAGGCAGCTCAGATACCAGGGCTCGGCCACATTCTTCTTTCTTTTGGTCTCCTTAAATTAAGGGTCTGGTCAAAAACCTGTCTAGTCATTCTTTGTCTGAAAACTCTTTGCGTTTCCAGTCAAAGAAGGGCAGCTGTAGACATATGATTTTTGACCCTCCCCAAAATTTTGCCCATTTTAGCATGTAAAAGCCTAATATCTCTATTTTAGCTGATTTTGACTCTTTTACTTTATTTTGTCAAAAAAAATGAAAATTAAAAAAAAAAAAAAAAAATAGTTTATGTATCTTTCGTAAATTTAATTGAAAATATACAAAAATAGTAGGTTGGTTTATTCCGTCTTTTTAAATCTTGTAGTCTATTTTTTAGACTTTAGCCCAATTCCCTGGCCAATAATTTATTGGCCCATACCCTTAATCTAATCCCTACCCCTATATAATATTACCTAACACCTAAACATTAGACACACTCTAAAAATGCCCAAAGAGACATAAAAACTGGAAAAAAATCATCAGCGCCACAATTCACGAGATTCCCCCAGGACGTCGTCTTCTTCAACCTACACAGACCGCTATCGTCCTTTTCCTTTTCCTTTTAAAAAAGACTCACAAAAATAATAGTCGACTATTTGCGCAATGCCACAAAAAGATTCTCCAAATTTTGCCAACTAATGTCTTCTCACTTTTCTACAAAATGCAAGCCTCCACTTCAATATATAATACCACATCATCAAATAGAAAAGAAAAGAAAATGATAGCTCAGCTTTCATGGTCGTTCAAGTGACGATGCAGCTTAGCTAGAATTTCATTTTGGGTTTTGAGCTTTTCGGTGCCGATTCGAGGTTGCCGACAGGGTTTGCGGTCCAAGCTTCTGCTACTGTTACATTTTCCATTCAGATTGAGTACGCCGGAGTGTGTTGTAACTGATTTCTTGTTAATATTATTAAGGTCCAATTCTAAACTCTTCCTTTTCGTCATTTCCCATGTGAGTGTTTTGTGTTTTATTTTTAGTCTTGCTTTGATCGTTGTATATGTGATTAAGTTTTTAATTCCTCTTGTCTTCTGTTCTCTTATGATTTTTTTGAGTTGGGATTTTTATTTGAATTTTCAATTGAAAACTATTTATAGATTTTTGTCTTATTATTGTTGGACCATTAATCCATCACTAAGTTTTCTTAACAAAAATAAGGCACTAAAGATTTTGGAGTTCTACGAGACATGGAAATTTCAAATAACCTTTCTGGTTTTGGTCGATATTAATATGGATTTTAGGCCTCTTTGTTTCATCTGGTTTATTTGTCTTGGATGTTTGTGGCTGTAGTAATTATCTGGAAGATATAGCATTATGCAAATGCAAAGAATGTTAGAATTTTTGTCATTTTGAACGTGGGGTGGACAACAAGAATGGAAAAATTGAATTTATCATTGTAATTGTTTACTGTACTTTCTCGATCCGCTAGTAGCATATTTGAGCTGACCACACGTGTGTAGGTGAATTTTTCGGAGCGTAATAAAATTGCCATGGCTACGGGCACGGCTCCGGTAACGTAGTTGTGATTTGTAATTACTAAATTTGGGGGTGCATTTCATGTAACCCGATAATAACAACTCTGAATAATAAAACCCTGTGAAATAATTGAGGTGCGCCGCATCAAATAAAATCTCAAATGCGTGGCCTTTATTTAATTATCTCTTTTGAATCCTTAGAATTCGAGGCGCGCCATTTAGCAAATTTCCATGGCCCTCGCAAAGTTGCAAACGCGTAGTTGCTTTAGGCGCGTTGTTTTAATAATTAACTTCCCTAAACTCGGGTGTGTATTTCATGTTACCCAAATCAAAATCCAAACAACGTTGAATAAAATGTGTTTCGGATTGCGGGTGCATTTCATGTGACACAATCCAAAGACATCTTTTAGATGACGTTAAATTTTCTTTAAAAATGAATAAAAGCGGTTATAAAGTTAAAATTGTACCATAGGCTAAAACATGTATTAAAATCAGATAATAGGCCAATACTAATAGTTTAAGCAACCGTGCTAGAACCACGGAATCCGGGGGTGCCTAACACCTTCCCCCGGGTTAATAGAATTCCTTAGTCAGAATTTCTGGTTCGCAGACTTCAAAAGGAAAGTTGAATTTCCTCGATCTGGGATTTTAAAATAAACCGGTGACTTGGGATACTAAATAAACTATCCCAAGTGGCGACTCTGAATAAAACTGAATAAATAATTCCATTTCGAATAATGTCATTTAAATTGAAAAAACTCCCTTGTACTTCCCTCGGGTGTGTAAAAAGGAGGTGTGACACTTGTCACTGCATAAGGCGAGCATGGTGTTTTATCTCTAATGGAGGATGATGAGAAATTGGACGATGTTTATCACATATCCTTCAATGATGGGGATTCTCAAGAAGATGAAGATGCAAAAGATGCTCCGCTAGAACTTGAAGAATGGGTGAAATCAACGATTGATGCCTTAAAAGAAGTTATCCTTGGCAGTGATGAAGAACCAATACCCACCTACCTAAGTGCTTTACTAGAAGTTGATGAAGAAAGCACTTATACTGAGTTACTCTAAGAGTTTAGGGATGTCTTTGCTTGGAGTTACAAAGAAATGCCTTCCTTGGACCCTAAAGTAGCAGTCCATCACATTGCAGTCAAGAATGGCGCTCGTCTTGTTAAGCAAGCTCAAAGGCGATTTAGGCCGGACTTGGTTCCCTATATCGACACCAAAGTTAACAAACTCATTGAAGCTGGATTTATTCTGAAGCTAAATACTCAACAAGGGTTTCAAGTATTGTCCCTGTAAGGAAGAAGGATGGCCAGATTTGAGTATGCGCGACTTCAGGGATCTCAACAATGCGTGTCCCAAAGATAAATTCCCGCTCCCTATTCCAGAGCTGATGATCGATGCTACAACTAGTTACGAGGCAATGTCTTTCATGAATGACTCGTCGGGCTATAACCAAATTTGCATGGAACCAAAAGATAAAGAGCTTACTGCATTCCGTACCCTCAAGGGTAATTATTGATACAAAGTAATGCCTTTTTGCTTGAAGAACGCTGGTGCTACTTACCAAAGGGCTATGTAGAATATTTTTTATGATTTTCTCCACAAGAATGTCGAATGCTATGTTGATGACTTGGTGGTAAAATCAAGAGAGATGGGAGACCACTTAAGACTTGATAATGGTGATTGAGTTGCTCCGGAGGTACCAACTTAGGATGAATCCATTGAAATGCACCTTTGGAGTTACTTCCGAAAAGTTACTTGGGTTCATTTTTCGACATCGAGGGATAAAATTTGATCAAGCCAAAATAGCTACAATCTTGAAAATGCTTAAGCCTCGGGATATTCACGAATTGAAAAGTCTGCAAGGAAAGTTAGCATACCTTAGGATATTCATCTCAAACCTAGCTAGGAGGTGCCAACCATTCAGTTGACTTAGGAAGAAAAGTGTCCCTTTCTCAATTGGGACCAAACGTGTAGGAATGACTTTGAGAGAATTAAATCCTACTTGATGAAGCCTCCAGTTTTGGCAGCCCATATACTTGGAAAGCCGATGATACTATACATCGCAGCACAAGAACGGTCTGTTGGAGCGCTATTGGCCCAAGAAAATAGTGAAGGGAAAGAAAACTCCCTTTACTACTTGAGCAGGATAATGACACCGAACGAGCTGAATTATTCGCCAATTGAAAAGTTGTGTTTGACTCTAGTCTTCTTAATTCAAAAGTTGAAGTACTACTTTCAAGCTCATATTGTCCGTCTTGTTTCTAAAGCAAATCCCATCAAGTTTGTGATATCAAAACCTATTCTTAGTGATTGACTAGCGAGATGGTACCTCCAATTTCAACAATTAGAGATTTTGTACATCCCTCAAAAGGCTGTAAAAGGACAAGCATTGGAAAACTTCTTGGCAGATCATCCGATACATGATGACTGGGAGCTAACTGACGAACTACTTAATGAGGATGTAATGGTCGTTGAAGTTCAACCTCTATGGAAGATGTACTTTGATGGTGCTGCGCATCGTGGAGGAGCGGGTGCTAGTGTAGTAGTTATCACTTCCCAAGGTAAGGTCTTGCCCTACTCTTTCACCTTGACATAACTGTGTTCCAACAATGTTGCTGAGTATCAAGCACTAATACTTGGGCTTGAAATAGCCTTTGATATGAAGAAATTGCAATTGCACGTCTTTGGTGACTCCTAGTTAGTAGTCAGTCAGATTTTAGGTAGTTACGAGGTCAAAAAGATTAAACTACGCCCATATCATGATTACGCCAAAAAATTAATGGGGTGGCTTGATGATGTGACTATTCAACATGTGCTAAGGAAAGAAAATAAGAAGGCTGATGCTTTAGATGCCCTACCTTCATCGTTAACCTTGCCTGATCAAGCGCATTATTGTCTGCCAAAAATGGGTAGTACCACTGCCAAATAAGGCCGAAGGTGATGAAAATGAACTCAAACATCTTGTCGCTGTTTTAGAAGTTGAGAAAGAATAATGGAGACAACCCATTATCGACTTACTTATGCTATGGGATACTTCCAGAAAATTCTAGGAGAAGGACTAAAATCTATCATCGTGCACCTCGCTTCCTTTACTACAAAGATACTTCATAAAGAAGGTCATTCGAAGGAGTACTCTTGCGATCCTTAGGGGAAGAAGAAGCACTCAAATCTTTGCAAGAGGCACATTTTAGGGTATGTGGGCCACACCAGTCTGGACCAAAGCTCCACTTCCATATAAAAAGGATGGGATATTATTGGCCAATGATGGTAAAATATTGCTTGGACTACGCTCGAAGATGCAAGGCTTGTCAATTCCATTCAAATTTTATCCATTAACCTCCTGAAGTGTTGCACCCGAATGTTGCATCCTGGTAGTTTGATTCTTGAGGATTGGATGTTGTTAGACCACTGCCAAAGTCCTCTAGTAGGCACCTATACATCTTGACTGCAACTGACTACTTCTCAAAATGGGATGAAGCTATTGCTCTTAAGGAGGTAAAGAAGGAAAATGTTGCAAGTTTCATCCGAGTAAGCATAATCTACCGCTTTGGCATTCCTCCTTACATAATAATGGATAATGGAAAGCCATTCGATCATAGGATGATGAACAAGATTTGTGATCTCTTTGGCTTCAAGCAACGTAACTCTTCGAAGTAGGGGCATTTATAGGCATATAAATTTTATTAGAATTAAATTTATTAAATTATTTGGACTATATTTAAATTCAAGATATATTGGTTCAAATAAATATTATGGGCAAATATAATTGAAATAATTAAATAAGTCCAATATATATAAACTAAATAAATAAGTCTCAATCCATTGACCTAGCCCATTTAATTGGGCTAAAGTGATGAGCCCACTTTGTTAGGCCCAGATATCTTCTTCCTAGTGTGACGACCTGACCCGTTGTCTCATGAGTTACCGCTTCGTTTCCCCATTTTTAGCTTCTTTATGCTTCATTATCCGTATCTTATGTGATCGAGTTGGTTTGAAGAGGTTTTATAAGAAAATGAGACACTTAGTCTCTTTAAGGAAGGTTTGGTTTGGAAAAGTCAACCGGATGTTGACTTATGAGTTAGAGGGCTCGGATGAAATTTTCGGTGATTCAGTTAGACTAGGGGGATGATTTGTGACTTAGGAGCGTGATCGGAATTAATTTGGGAGGTTCGATGTAGAATTAGGCTTTAATTGGCGAAGTTAGTATTTTGGTGAATTTCGGTTGATAGGTGAGATTTTGATCCGAGGGTTAGATGGAATTCTGAGAGTTGTTGTAGCTTTGTTAGGTGATTTGGGATGTGCGTGCAAAATTTCAGGTCATTCGGAAGTGTTTTGGTCGTATTTTTGATCAAATGCGTGTTTCGGAAGTTTTAGAAGAACTTAGGCTTGAATCCGATGTAATTTGATGGTTTTGGCGTTGTTTGATGTGTTTTAATAATTGGAAAAAGTTCGAATGGTATTTTAGGATGTGTGGATGCTTTTGGTAGATGTCCTGGGGGCCTCTGGGTGATTTCGGATGGTCAATCGGACCAAGTTTGGCATTTGAAAGTTGCAGGTTTTCCAGCCATTTTGTTGCAGAAATTTTGTTCATTGCAATCGCGATGGTGATGTCGTGATTGCATATAAGCAATTGGTGAAGGCAGGAGTTTGTTCAATGCGATCGCATTAAGGTGGTCGCGATTGCATAGGGTTACTGGGTGAAGCTCTGCGTTCGCATGAAGAGGTCCGCGATCGCATAAGAGGATCTAGGGACCCAATTACTTTGTTCTTCATTGTCGCATCTAGTGGAACGCATTCGCATAATGTAAATTTAGAGCTGAAAATTTTGTGCATCGTGATCGCAAGCCTGGGGCTGCGATCGCATAGAAGGAAATCTGGCTGATAGAAGGGTTTTTCAATTCATTTTGTTCCGCGAGCTAAGTTATCTTTCCACCATTTTTTAGCATCCTTGAGAGCTTTTGGACGAGAATTGAAGGGGATTTTGACTGGGAATGATTGGAGGTGAGTTTTATAAACTAAAAACATGATTTAATTGTAGAATCAACCTAGAAATTCATGAAAATTTATCAAAAAGGGGGAAGAACTAGGGCTTGAGTTTTGGTATTTCAAATTGGGTTTTGATGGGTCGTTTAAGCTCGAATTTGGGAGTTCTTCATATGTATAGACTCGAGGCGAGATAAGGAATCCGTTGATGTAAAATTTTTGAAATTTGAGAAGTGGGCCCGCGGCTCGGGTTTTGCAAATTTTGTGATTTTCGATGATTTTCGATTCTTTTCAATTGGGTTATTGTGATGTATTCGTTGTGGTTTTGGTCAGATTCGACGCGCGAGGAGGCCGATTTGCGAGGCAAGGGCATAGCGAGCTAGAATTTTGGCCGGGTTGAGGTGAGTAATGATAGTAAATGGTATCCTGAGGGTTTGAAACCCCGGATTTGCACAACGTAGTGCTATATTGAGGTGAAACGTGCGCTTAATGAAGAGCGCGGGGTTGTTTACTATTGGGGATTGTGACTTGGTCCGTCCCGACTTATGTTTTTACTGCGTATTTGACTGAGATGTGTTTATTATCAACATGACTTGGGCCTAATGCCATATTTTAGGCTTCATGCCTACTACTTGAATCCTTCGTGGATTTTTATCACTGTTTCCTCACTATTTTGATATACTACTTGAACTCAGTCTTTTTGATTATACCGTTTTACAAACTCAGACGTTTTAATTGAATTTTGAGACTTAAATGATATTTTCACTGTTGTTTGGGCTGAGAACTACTATTTTATTGATGCCCGAGGGGCTTATGATGTTTTCTGGACTGAGTAAGGCCGAGGGCCATATGTGAGGATATGCTGAGTGATATGAGGTCGAGGGCTCGAGATACATTTATATGCCACGAGGTGGCTTGAGTGATGTGAGGATGCTTTTAGGCCTTGTGAGTGATGTAAGGAGGCTTTTAGGCCTTATGAGTGATGTGAGAAGGCTTTCAGGCCTTATGTTGATATAGCGCTTGGGCTGTAAGGGGCCCCTCCGGAGTCTGCGCACCCACAGTGAGCATGGGTACCCATATGATCCGAGAGTGAGCCCGAGGGGCTGATATTATACTGAGTGATTGAGAGTGAGCCCGAGGGGCTGATGCTATGCTGAGTGAATGATACTGAGCCCGAGGGGCTAATTCTGTTCTGAGCAATTGATACTGGGCCCGAGGGGCAGATTTCTACTCACTATTTACTTGTTGTTTTACCTAATTTATCTGCTTTTAAAAGGTGATTTCATTTGACTCTTTACCGTTTTACTGCTTTAAGTGATTTACTGCATGTTATAGAATTGCCTTGTGCACTTATGTGTTTTCATGCCTTCGGTTAATATTTATTATTATTACTAACAGGGTCGGAGTAATCACATTACTCCCTGCACCCTATGTGAAGATTCAGGCATAGCAGAGTCCGCTCCTAAGCACTGATTCCTTCCAGACCAGGCAACGAGTTCGAGTTACGAGGTAGCTGTTGACGTCCGCAGCCCCTTGTCTCCCCTATCTTACATTATTTATGTTTTCTTCAGATTATGGTATCAGATATTATACTCTATAGATTTATAGCAAACTCTGTAGTAGCTCATGACTTGTGACACCCCAGTTTGGGTTGTGTCAAGATGGTTTCCTTTGCTATTATTGCTGTTTCCGCATTTATAACTGTTTTACACGTGTTTTGGATTTGTTAATGTTAATTAATTGTTAAAATAGGTGTTTGCATTTTTCTTGTTGGCCTTGTCTTCATGAGAGGCGCCATCACGGTCGAGTTTAGGAATTGGTTTGTGATAAGTTGGTATCAGAGCCTAGGTTACTAGGTCTCACGAGTCATGAGCTGGTTTAGTAGAGTCTCGCGGATCGGTACGGATACATCTGTACTTATTCTTGGGAGGTTGCAGAACCTTTAGGAAAAACTTCACATTCTTGAAATTCTTGTCGTGCGAACTTGTTGATCCAAGTACTAAATTTCTCCTTATTCTATCCTCTCATAGATGGTGAGGACACGACCTATCGGACATAGCGGACGACCACCAGTACCACCCACTGAGACCACCAGAGGCCGTGGGCGCGGTCGTGGTCATTGAAGAGGCAAGGCAACAGGGGCAGTGCCTGTTGATCCACCAGTTTCCCCATCTCAATATCAGGCTCCAGCAGCACATGTTCAGGCACCAGCTATGCCCATTATGATTCCGGATCTTCAGGAGACTTTGGCTCAGATTTTGACAGTTTGCATCGGCCTGGCTCAGGCAGTTTCAGCCACCATAATAGTAGCTACTTCCCAGGTCGGGGGAGGCATTCAGACCCCTGCTGCTCGCACACCTGAGCAGGTAGTGCAGGGATTACAAATTCCAGAGGCACCTCCAACTCAGCCAGTTGCACCATTGCAGGAGTTCAAGGTTCTAGCTATGCCTGAGGATGAGCAGCGTCGCCTCAAGAGGTTTGGTAGACTCCAGCCTCCGACATTTAGTGGTGCTGAGGGCGAGGATGCCCAGGGTTTTCTTGACAGATGTCAGTGGATGCTCCGTACATCAGGGATTCTCGAGTCTAGTGGTGTGGCTTTTACCACCTTTCATTTTACTGGGGCTGCCTTCACTTGGTGGGAGGCGTATGAGAGGCGTAGGCTGGCTGGTGCAGCACCTTTGACTTGGCAAAAGTTCTCCACTCTCTTCTTAGAGAAGTATGTACTGCAGTCCTGCAGAGAGGAGCTGCGCAGGCAGTTTGAGTTGCTACGGTAGGGAGATATGACTGTGTTTCAGTATGAGATGAGGTTTGCAGAGTTGGCTCGTCATGCTGTCTGGATGGTTCCGACTGATCGTGAGCGTATCAGGAGATTTGTTGATGGCCTTAACTACCATCTCAGTGTTCTTATGACTAGAGAGAGAGTACTGGGTGCTACATTCGAGGAGGTGGTTGATATAGCTCGAGATATCGAGGCGGTTTGCCGTCAGGATCGAGAGGAGAGGGAGGCCAAGAGGACTCGAGGTTCTGGCAGTTACAGTGGCGCTCCTTCGAGGTGATAGTTCCAGCATGGTATGGGCCGTTCTTTCAAGCCCGCTCAATCGGCCCATCCCGAGTATAGTGGGGCATCTTTAGGTTGTGGTTATCATGGTTCTCAGTAGAGCCAACCTTCACTCAGCGCTCTTCCAACACAGAGTTCATCTCGTGCCCCGTCTGTTCAGCGTTCTTCTATCCCGAGTGCATCAGCTAGTCACTCTGGCACGAGGGGTTCCCTTCAGTCCCATTCTCCAGCACCTGGGAGTTATTTTGAGTGTAGAGAGTTTGGGAATATGTGGAGGCAGTGTCCTCGTCGTGCTGCTAGCTTATCTCAGCAGAGGGGTCAGCCCTCGTCTTCTGGTCCAATTTCTTCAGCACCCGCCCTGCCAGCTAGGGTGAGGGTCAGGCTGCCAGGGGTCGCCCCAGAGGTAGAGGTCGATCAGGCAGTGGTCATTATCATTTTTATGCTCTTCAGGGCAGGACAAATGCCATTGCTTCAGATTCTGTCATTACAGATATTATTTCAGTCTGTCACAGAGATGCCTCAGTCTTATTTGATCCCAGTTCCACCTATTCTTATTTTTCCTCATATTTTGCTCTTCATTTGGGTACTTCGCGAGGTTATCTTGCTTTACCTATTCATGTATCTACCCCGGTAGGCGATGCTATTGTTGTAGACCATGTGTACCGGTCATTTTTGGTGACTATTGGGGGTCTGGAGACCCGAGTTGATCTATTGCTATTCAGCATGGTGGATTTTGATGTTATTTTGGGCATGGAATGGTTATCTCTATGTCATGCTATTCTAGACTGTCATGCTAAGACAATCACTTTGGCTATACCGGGTGTACCGAGGATCGAGTGGCGTTGTGTGATTGATTATGTTTTTAGTAGGGTGATTTCATTCTTAAAGGCCTAGCGGATGGTTGGGAAGGGTTTCCTTTCATATTTGGCATTCGTGAGGGATGTTGGAGCCGAGATTCCTAGCATTGATTCTATCCCAGTTGTGAGGGAGTTTCCCGATGTGTTTCCTGCAGACCTGTCGGGCATGCCACCAGATAGGGACATTGATTTTGGTATTGACCTGGTGCGGGGAACTCAGCCCATTTCCATTTCGCCATATCGTATGGCACTAGCGGAGTTGAAAGAATTGAAGGATAAGCTTCAGGAACTCCTAGATAACGGGTTCATTCAGCCTAGCGTGTCGCCGTGGGGTGCACCGATTCTGTTTGTGAAGAAGAACGATGGCACCATGAGAATGTGCATTGACTACATGCAATTGAACAAAGTAACAGTGAAGAACAAATATCCCCTACCTCGCATTGATGATTTATTGACCAGCTTCAGGGAGTGAGGGTGTTCTCTAAGATTGATCTCTGTTCAGGCTATCACCAGTTGAAGATCAGGGATTCAGATATTATTAAGACTGCTTTCAAGACTAGATATGGGCACTATGAGTTTCTTGTTATATCTTTTGGGCTGACCAATGCCCCAGCAGCGTTCATGCATTTGATGAACAGTGTATTTTGGCCTTATCTGGATTCTTTTGTTATTGTTTTCATCGATAATATTCTGGTGTACTCACATAGTCAGGAGGAGCACACGCAATATTTGCGAGTTTTATTGCAGATATTGAGGGAGGAGAATCTTTATGCAAAGTTCTCCAAGTGTGAGTTATGGCTCAGTTCAGTGGCTTTCTTGGGGCACATGGTGTCCAGCAAGGGTATTCAGGTCGACCCGAAGGAGATAGAGGCGGTTCAGAGTTGGCCTAAACTGACCTCAGCCATAGAGATTCATAGTTTCCTTGGTCTGGCAGGCTATTATCGCCGGTTTGTTCAGGGAGTTTCCTCTATTGCATCGCCCTTAACCAAGTTGACTCTGAAGGGTACTCTATTTGTATGGTCGGACGAGTGCGAGGAGACCTTTTAGAAGCTCAAGACAGCTTTGACCACAACTCCAGTATTGGTTTTGCCATCAGCTTCAGGTTCTTATGCTGTATATTGTGATGCTTCAAGAGTTGGGATTGGATGTGTATTGATGCAGGAGGGTAGAGTTATTGCTTATGCTTCTCGTTAGTTAAAGCCCCACGAGAAGAACTACCCTATACATAATTTGGAGTTGGCTGCTATAGTTCATGCTTTGAAGATTTGGAGGCACTACTTGTATGGTGTATCTTGTGAGGTATTCACCGATCATCGTAGTCTTCAATATTTGTTCAAGAAAAAGGATCTTAATTTGAGGCAGCGAAGGTGGCTAGAGTTACTTAAGGATTATGATATTACCATTCTGTATCACCCGGAGAAGGCCAATGTAGTGGTCAATGCTTTGAGCCGAAAGGCAGTTAGTATGGAGAGTTTGGCGTATATTCCAGTTGGGGAGAGGCCCTTTTGCAGTTGATGTTCAGGCCTTGGCCAATCGGTTGGTGAGACTAGATATTTCGGAGCCCAGTCGGGTGTTAGCTTGTATGGTTTCTCGGTCTTCCTTATATGATTGCATCAGAGAGTGTCAGTATGATGATCTGCATTTGCTTGTCCTTAAGGACAGGGTTCAGCATGATGATGCCAGAGATATGACCATTGGTGAGGATGGTGTGTTGAGAATGCAGGGCCGGATTTGTGTGCCCAATGTGGATGGGCTTCGGGAGTTGATATTGGAGGAGGCCCATAGCTTGCGGTATTTCATTCATCAGGGTGCTGCGAAGATGTATCAGGATTTGAGGCAACACTATTGGTGGAGGATAATGAAGAAAGACGTTGTAGGATTTGTGGCTCGGTGTCTCAACTGTCAGCAGGTGAAATATGAGCATCAGAGACCAGGTGGCGTACTTCACCGGATGATTATTCCTGAGTGGAAGTGGGAGAGGATCACTATAGATTTTGTGAGTGGCCTCCCTCGAACTTTGAAGAAGTACGATTCGATTTGGGTGATTGTGGATCGGCTGACCAAGTCCGTGCACTTCATTTCGGTATGTACTACCTATTCTTTGGAGCGGCTGGCAGGGATCTTTATCTGGGAGATTGTCCAATTGCATGGTGTTCCAGTGTCTATTATCTCAGATAGGGGTACTCAGTTTACTTCTCAGTTCTGGAAGACTTTTCAGCGAGAGTTGGGTACACAGGTGGAGTTGAGCACAACATTTCATCCTCAGACGGACGGACAATCCGAGCGTACTATTCAGATATTGGAGGACATGTTGTGTGCCTGCGTTATTGATTTTGGAGGTTCTTGGGATGGGTTTTTGCCGCTTGAAGAGTTTGCCTACAACAACAACTATTAGTCGAGCATTCAGATGGCTTCATATGAGGCGTTGTATGGGAGGCGGTATAGATCTCCAGTTGGTTGGTTCGAGCCCTGCGAGGCTAGGCTATTGGGGACAGAGTTGGTACAGGATGCCTTAGAGAAGGTGAAGCTGATTCAAGAGAGGCTTCATACAGCACAGTCGCGTCAGAAGAGTTATGCGGACCGGAAGGTTCGAGATGTGTCTTTAATGGTTGGTGAAAAGGTCTTGCTGAAGGTTTCATCCATGAAGGGTGTTATGTGGTTTGGAAAGAAGGGGAATTTGAGTCCGCGGTTTATTGGGCCTTTTGAAGTACTTAGGAGGATTGGGGAGGTGGCTTATGAGCTTGTCTTGCCACCCAGCTTGTCGGGCGTGCATCCGGTATTTTATGTTTCTATGCTCCGGAAGTATGTTAGCGACACGTCCCATGTATTGGACTTCAGCACGGATCAGTTGGATGATGATTTGACCTACGATGTGGAGCCGGTGGTTATTTTGGGTCATCAGGTTCGAAAGTTGAGATCAAAGGATATAGCTTCAGTGAAAGTGCAGTGGAGAGGTCGGCCCATGGAGGAGGCTGTGAGCACGTGATTTTTGCCCTATAAGAGAAATACTCCCAAAGATTCAAAATAAAACAATTTTAGTTTGCTTGCAATTATCGTGAATTTTGTGTTATTTTTCTTGTATTATTTGCATTTATCTGTGCATATTTATTTGTTTAAATAAATAAAAATATAAAAATATGTTGCATTTGTATATAAAATTCAAGTTTACAATTAAGAATAATTAACTTTATTTTACGAAAATGAAAAATCACAAAAATATGTATTTTTGTATTTTTTAGCATTTAATATCCAAATTGTGCGATTTTATTTTAATTGATTTTTAAATTTTGTGTAATAATTATTATTAGGCATTAATTAGTATTTTAAGATAATTTTGGTTTTTATAATTTAATCTTAGAATTTTTGTTTTATTAATTCGTAATAAAAATAAAAAAATAAAAAATAGAGAAGACAAATTCGGAATTGGGCCTCTTCCTAAATTTTAAATCTAGGCCCAAACCTATTTTACCCAACCCAAAACCCCATAACCCAAACCCATGACCCATGACCCATGACCCATGACCCATTACCATCCACTATATTACTATACACTATTCAAAACAAACCCTAAACCTAAAAACATAACACACAC
>MU721397.1:5888-69489 GCA_026770625.1 Nicotiana glauca | reverse complement strand
TGACCAACCCTTAGCCTGTGATTGTTGCCCATGTTGATTTTAGGCGGTTTCAAGAGATTTTTTTTAAAAAAAATTCTACCAATTATTTTGGCTTTTGAAGAGCAATTTTAGGGTGCAGTAAAAACTGAACCGTTTCTGGAACCTTCTTTTTGTTTTTGCCTATTTTCTAGTTTCAAATAATTCTAGTAGTTATTTTGGCTTTCAAGAGCAATAAAATTGTAATTCGTAATAATTAGGACCAATGTCCTAACATGCCATGTGTCATGTTATTGTTGTGACATTTGGCTTCATGAGGGGCTTTTGTCTTTGGCTTTTAATTATATATAGATATAGATATAGATATTAGATATAGATTATTTTAAAACTCCAACTTGAAACTACTTCCCGAATTGAATATGTGGTTTTTCTTCTCTTTTTCCATTTTTTATAGCTATTTTTTGCCCTTTATTTTAAAAAAATTAAAAAACTCCAGCTTGAAACTACTCTCACCCAATTGGAATGGGTAGTTATTTTTTTATATATTTATTATTTATTTTTTATATTTAATTATAAGATATCTATATTTATTAATCCAAATAAAGTAACCAATTAATATATATAGTAGTTTTATATTTTATTTTGTTATTTTTGTTTTTTATATATATTTAAATTTAAAATAATAATCAATAACTAATTCTAAACTAAATAACTAATTATGCCATATGGCATTTTTTTAGGTTGTCACTTGGCTTAAGGAGAGGGCGTTTTCCTCTTCTTTTAATAATATATAGATAAGATATAGATATTTAAATTTAAATATAATAACTAATAACTAATTAATAACTAAAAAACTAATTAGTAACTAATTATGGCATGTGGCTTTTTTTATGCTGCCACTTGGCTTAAGGAGAGGACTTTATCCTCTTCTTTTAATAATATATAGATATATAGATATAGATTATGAATATGTTTAGTTTTACCTATTATCTGTTATAATAGTATTATTATTTTGCATGTATAATTAGTAAGTAAAAATAATAACATGTAAATAAAAAGATTCTAAGTTTCGTTTGACAAGCAGCAAAGTTGCCTAAACCTTACTCATACCAAAAGTAGACTTTCCTTTTAATGTATTTTTTTAATCTATGTATAGGAGAAATTTAGAATTTAAAATAATTTGATTCCTTCTTGAAAATATATGTATCCTCTTTTCATTAACTTATGTTTTAGGAATTGAAAACAGTTTATTTCCTTCTCTAAAACATACTTTTCTCATTTGTTTATGGTAGGAATTTTAGGAATCAATGTAATTTTTTACTTTACTAAATAAAAGTCCTAAATATTAGAAAAATAATTAAAATAAGTATTCTAAAATATTAGGAAAGTAAATTAAATAATTAAAAATATATATATATATATATATATATATATATATATATATATATATATATATATATATATATATATAAAGATAATTAAATTACTATTTTGTCCAGTATAAATTTTATTTTGAAGGGATAAAAAAGGCGAACGACATTTCGCTAAGGGCCTTCGTGCTTTTAATATAATATAGATATAGATATATATAGATATAGACTTACCTTTAATTTTCATTTACTTTACATATTTATAGGGAACAGGAGGTTTTAACGTTTAGGACCAGCCGATTAAATTATCGAAATAGTTTAAAGTTTTATTAAAGAAGAATAAGAGAAAATAAAATGAAAAATTTCGTAAGACCGAAAGCATAATATCGGAGTCAAAAAGCTTAATTAAACAAACTTTTCATGACTGTAATGAGAATTGAAGAAACAAGAATTTCCATCATTATGTCTTAGATATATTTAAATTGATCATCACTATTTAATATAAGATATAATTGTAACTTTATAAAAGTGTATCTTTATGTCAATTACTGATGAGAGGCATAGAAAGTAGCTTTCAATTTCTCAGAGGTGGATACTATTGATTTAAAATCACTAGGGACATCATTATGATATCTTATCATTTTATTTTGGCCCATCCAAAATCCTTTTTCTCTGCAAGAAAATCTACACTTTAGTGTTCTTTATATTAATTCTAAGTTAGATGTAACCATCAGGATATAAAGTCATAAAAGCTGGATATATTTTTCTATTTTGTATTCTTAGTGCATGATTTGCTGTACCCTTTGTGGTCCGTCTTGTATTCTGTATATGCTTGTATATTGTAAATAATATAATAACACTATGGAATTTAGGTATATTAATTTACATGTCTAATTTGAATTATCACAAACATTGCTATTTATCCGTAAAATAGTACAATTGAATTTGTTACGTGGTTTATAGACAAGCAAACTGATTTGATCCAAAACGATGAATGAATTAAATATAAATACAAGACTTAGCATTGAAATCGAGATAAATAGAAGATAGCCTGGTTCCGGGAGCAAGGCTTCCGAAGGCAGCAATTTAGACAGAAAATAAAGTATTATTTAGCTTGGGAATAATGTATAGCATAGGTTTTGCCAGAGAATTTCTTGTCTTACAATGGTTGTTGAAGTCACTATTTATAGAAGCACCTAAGAAATAAGGTACTAGGATCAAGCCCTCTTAAATGACAATAATGAGGTCATTGATGAATATGTAACAGCAGGCCATGAATGCCAAAATTCTCTGCAACGGTTGTGTATTTAATATTGAGAAATATTCTTTATTAAATGTCATCCGGTGACAAACATTTGTTTGCTTCCGTTGATTGTGTTCTCTTTGACATATACATGGTGCTAACTGAAGTTATTGTCCTCGGTCTTAGTTTCCATTTGCTTTGTCTCCCTTCGGTTCCACGTGTTATGCTATCACTCGAGCACTTAATGTAAAATAATTTTACCATATATAGATAGTCCCCTTCTTTTCGGAGACACGTCTTTGTTTCACTAGAAAGTTGGTGAAGATACTTTTCTTGGTGAAAAATTTTCTGAACCTTTCTGAAAAGTTTCTGACACTTGATAAGACGCAGGTCTCCTCACATTTAATAATCCAAACACGTATTACTACACGATTTAGCAATATTTTCGCTGTTTCTCGAGGTCATCATGGCCACGATATTAGGCATCTATTCCTTTACTTATACGCCTCATTCTTCTTCTTTCACTTATCATAGTTTCATAAGCCTCCTTAAGTTCTTTGCACTTAACTTCTTTCTACTTTTATCTCTTTTTGTGCTTTCTGCAAAAAAACTTTATCATCTCCTTCTCACTATGGCTTCTTACACTAATTCTTTCAAGAACTCCGGTCTTCTCTTCAGTGGAGGCCTAAGAGGAGCAAAGATAAAAAGGTGTGTTGATGTTGATCCTCTTACGATGAGCACCACCATCCCCAAACATCTGAACACTGACAAGGACTTCGAAGAGAAGTTCTCCACTTCAAACCCTCAAACTTTGGTTGTTGACAAATATCCTTCCTCTATTCGTCCTTCCAGTATTCCTGTTGTGAAGGAGGATTGCGACTGTCATGCTTAAATATTATGTCACGACCCAAAATCCACTAAGGGTCGTGATGGCGCCGGACACCACTTTTAGGCAAGCCAACACCAAGAAGTTAATTTAGTTCTCGTTTTAATAATTTTAAAAATTATGATTTTCCTTCCGTTTAACTAGTAAAGATAATCTTTACAGAATAAATAAAAGAATGTTTACAATTTAATACTAAGTACCCCATAATTATCCCAGAACCTAGTATCACAGGTGCATGAGCAATTTCTAGGAATTAAATATGATACAATTATTGTCCGGAATACAAATTGGACACAAAAAAAAATATAATACTTTTCACGACCCGAATTTTTCACCCTCGGGAGTCATGATGGCACCTATTCGTGAAAGCTAGGCAAACCACTTATCTTACTCTTTTCATTTTCATCCATTAACAGTTATAACTCAACATTATATAAATAGCAGAACTAAATAAGCGAAAGAATAAATATAACCATTTGAATATTATCGATACAAATCTTTAAACATAGACTACCCAGAACTGGTGTCACAATTTCAAGACTGTTAAGGAATATTACAAGTAAGGGTCCGAAAGATAAATACAACACTGTCTCTGAAATACATAAAAGAAACATAATGGAAAGATAGAAGGAGATGCCAAGGTCTGCGGACGCCTGCAGGACTAGCTCGGGTCTTCGAATATACTGAAGGCAACAACCCCAAGCTAAAGTCTGTATGCTCCAGTACCAAGATCTGTACAAAAGAGTGCAGAGTGTAGTATCAGAACAACTGATACCATATACTGGTAAGTGTCTAGCCTAATCTCGGTGAAGTAATGGCGAAACTAGGACTAGACTACCGAATAAACCTTTGCAGTTAAATCATATACAGCAGAAAATAAAGGCAGAAATTTACAATTTAAGATAAGAAGGGGGAAAACATACTTGGGGGGAAATAGTAACAATAGAAAACCAATAAATAACCGTGAAGAATACCATAACTCAATTATCAATAATAATCAGGAAATTAAAGACAAATGCACAACATCACCCTTCGTGATTTTACTCTCGTCCTCACCATAAGAATCAATATAATCGGCACGGCATCACTCTTCGTGCTTTTATCTCACATAATCATGGCACGGAATGATCCTTCATGCATTATCACTCATATCATGGCACAGAACTGTAATCGTGCGGCACGGCATCACCCTTTGTACTTTAACCTCACAATATCAATATGGCATCACCCTTTGTGCATTAACACTTTCTTACAAATATCATGCACGGAATCACCCTTCTTGATTTAACACTCTTCCTTAACCAAACAACAATCACAAAGCAATAAGGGCAAGAAAATAAATAAAATCATAATAAAATCCCGGTAAGGGAACAATAGCATAACAACCATATCCCGACAAGGGAAAACAATATCAAAAGCAATAATATCCCGGCAAAGGAGATAACATCAAAAGTAACAACATCCCGGAAAGGGAAACAATATCATAAACCTCTTCTCTTTTCCACATTTACTTCACAACTCAATTCGCAACTTGAGTCAATGCTCTACAATATTCAGTTGTCAATAATATTCCCACAAATCATTTTACAACTTGAGCTAACACTCTTCAATGTTTAATTACCAATAATACTTCCACAAGCCTTGTCCAACAATAGAAATCATCATATAAGTCATGAACAATACGAAACGGAGCCACATTAATCATATTATAAGACTCACAGGTATGCTTGACACCAAAGTATAGATACGTGTCACCATGCCTATACGTCGTACTCAACAATTAGCACATAGAAAATAAGACACGACTCTTAATAGCTCAAGATAAGGTTAGATCAAACAATTACCTCGATGCCACGAACACAATTCAAGCCTCAACTATCGCTTTACCTCTTGTTTCCACTTCCAATTTGCTTGAATCTACTTACAATATACTTAACGACATCAATAAATGCTAAACGAATCAATTCTAATGCATGAAAATAGGTTTTCTAAAGTTTTTCCCAAAAAGTCAAAAATCGACCCCGGGCGCGCTTGGTCAAAACCTGAAATTCGGACCAAAACCCGATTACTCATTCACTCTCAAGCTCGGATATATAATTGGATTTGGAATCCAACTTCAATTTGAGGTCTAAATCTCCAAATTTCAATATTCTTAGGTTTTATCCAAAATTCCCAATTCCACCATAAAAATCCTAGATTCTAGGATGAAATATTTTAAAAACAAGTTAAGGAGTAAAGGTAATGAGTTGAAAATCACTTTTACTTGTGATTTGGGGAAGAAAGAGTATTTTGAAAATTGCCTCTTGTGTTTCAGGGTTTTGAAAATTGTAAAATAGCTGAAGAGTCCCGTTTATATACTCCTCTCATACCCTTACCGCGGACCGCATAAAAAGGACGATGGTCGTGGAGCTCCACCTCGGACCGTGAGATATCGAGCGCGGCCGCGAAGACTTGGCCTTGCTCACCGCAGACCATATAAATCCCACCGCGGTCGCGAGAAATCACTGCAGACTACGAAGCCTGGTTTGACCTGCAACTTCTCTGAACCTACAACAACTATGTTCCAAGTCTAAATCCACTCTGTGGCCTATCCAAATCTCACCCGAGCCCTCGAGGCTCCAAGCCAAACATGCACGCAAATCCAGAAATATCATACGGGCTTGCTCGTACGATCAAATCATCAAAATAACATCAACAACTATGAATTAATCCTCAAATTTGTGAAATCACTCAAGAACATCAAAATTTTCAATTTTTCTCAAATAAAGGTCCGATTTATACTAAACGGACTCCGATTCTTACCAAACTTCACAGATACAACTTAATTATTACTTCAAACTTGTACCGGAATCTGAAATCAAAATACGGGCCCGATACTATCAATTTCAACCTCTTTTTATTTCCAAAAACTCTTATATTTTCTAGAAAATATTTCTTCAAAAATTCATTTCTCGGGCTTGGGATCTCGAAATTAAATTACGGGCATACGTCCAAGTCCTATATTTTTTTACGGACCTTTCGGGACCGTCGAATTATGAGTCCGGATCCTTTTTCCTAAAATGTTAACCGAAATCAACTTAAATACATTTTAAAAGCAAAATTTATCATTTTTCACAGATTTTTACTTAATGGTTTTCCAGATGCACGCCTGGGCTACGCACACAAATCGAGGTGAGACCATAAGGTGGTTTTAAGACCTCGGAATATAGGATTTATTTCCAAAACAAGTGATGACTTTTTGAGTCATCACAATACAATACTCTGAAGGAGACTCTACTTGCCGCGGGTCATCTCGAGAGATGCTGCTCACCTAAGTCTCCGTATCAATCATTCTGATACGCCCAACGAGGCCTCTGGATATACCTGTACATGTGCAACAAAAACATGCATAGCAAGCGTAGCATGAATACGAAAATAATATGTACCCAGTAAGTATCCCGTCCAACCTCAAAGAAGTAGTGACAAGAGGTCGACTTCGACACTTACTAGTTGTCCAATAATATCAAATGCAGTAGAGAAGTGAATAAATATTAAACAGAGTAAATATATAAGATAAACATGTATAAAATATGTGGTACAATTCCCTTCTTTATAATTTTACTCAAGCTCTAAACTAGCAAGTTCCCTCCATAACCGGAGCATATATATAAAGATATAATGGATAACATCAAGCGGTTTTCATAAACCAAATTAGGGAAAATCCTAAAATACACTGGCTTCTAGCCAAATAGTACGCACGAATTCCATAAGAATGATGTATATATATAGGTAATACCGAGGCGTACGACTTGATCCTACATAAAAGTAAATTGTGCATTGTCGAGGGTCAAACATCGTGAACTATAGATGCATCTATTAACCTGCCGAGGTGAGTGGCCCACTTCCATGAGAGTGTGGTACATAAATCCTACCGAGGCAAATGGCCCGATCAAATAAGAGTAGTAAAAGGAAATGTCGTGCTCGCAAATCATACGTGCGACGCGGTGCGATATAATTTAAGGAATTTTCCCGCTCGCGAATCATACATGCGGCGCGGTCAAATATAATTTATTAATAAATCAAAATCCTTTTTCTTGATTCCTTTCAAAATAAAGACAATTCAATGTGAAGCTTTTAAATAGATTTTCCCTACTCGTGAAATGCACGTGCGACGCGGTTACACATAGATTTCTTAAGTCATTATAATATTTCTCAATTCTTTCAAAAATACGAAGTTTCATGGAAACCCTTAAAATCTTAAATTCTTCAATTCAAATTCCTTGCAACACAATTATTATGCAACCCTAATCTTGTTTCTTCTCAAGACCACAATAACATAAATTAACAACAATAGAAACAAAACATGATGTAAGCCTAAAACTACCCGGACATAGGCATAACTAGTAGCTACGTACGAACTCTTGTCACCTCATGCATCCGTAGCCCCCACAATTAGAAGCACATAGTAATTTAGTTCACCTAAGGGGATAATTCCCTCTTACAAGGTTAGAAAGGAGACTTACTTTACTCCGAAGTTCCATAACCGGCTTCCAAGCCCGTCCGACGACTCAAATCGATGCACAACGCTCCAAAACTAGCTAATTAGTGAGAAAATCTATAAATATATGATCTATTACCCACAACAATTCAATTTAGATAAATTCCTAACTTCGATAGAAAAGTTGACAAAATCGCCCTCGACCCTCCGTGCCCGAATTTTGAAATTTTATGAAGATAAAATCTACACATAACCTTACAAACTCAAATATATAATTTACTCCAAATTTCGTGGCCAAAATCGTGGTCAAAATCCAAGAATACCAAATTTCTAAGTTTTTCTTCAAAACCCTAATTTTCACTAATTTCCCATGATTTTTCATGTTAAAATCTAGATATAATCCAAGTAATTAACTTGCAATAAGTAGGAATCACTTGCCTTGGCATGGATGATAAAATGGAGTTCCAAAATTGCTCCTAGGTCGGATCCCATGGAGGAAATGAGATGAAATGAGCCAAATCCATTTCTTTACACTTATGCACTGCCCAGACGACTCTTCTTCGCGTTCGCGAAGAAGAAAATTCCCAAAAATTATTTTTCAAACTCTTCTCACACAGCCTCTAGTATAATGGCCATAACTTTTTGTACAATTTACTCCAAATGAGAGATGGTTTAATGTTCTAAAAACTAGACACCAAGATCTACAATTTTTATGTTTTGGTTATCTCTCAATTCCTTACCGATTTTGAGATATAAGCTGCCAAAGCCAGCCTTATGCAACACAAATTTCTTCTTCATCTTCCCGGATAGCCTATAGTGTACCAGCCATAACTATTGAAATCTTTCAAAAATGTCAACTTCCACAATATGTGCCAAAACATTCTTGGGTCTTCCAAAACCCAATCCAGACATATGCCCAAGTCCAAAATCATCATATGAACCTATTAGAACCTTCAAATCCCGATTCCAAGATCGTTTACCTAAAAATCCAATCTTAGTCAATTCTTCCAACTTAAAGCTTTCGAAATGGAAATTCTCTTTCCAAATCAACTCCGAACTTCCAAGAATTCAATTCCAATCACCCGTACAAGTCATAATACCTGAAGTGAAGCTGTTCGTGGCCTCAAACTACTGAATGACGCGCAAGAGCTCAAAACGACAGGTCGGATCGTTACATATTATTTCTCCTGACCTGGTAGAGTGAGTGACCTTCAATAAGAGGGGTTTTACCTATGTTTATGCGTATTCCTTCATTTTGGGTTCGTTTTCTTTGAGCTGGGGGCTTGACCCTGAGATTTTGGAATTGTGCCACTGGTACCAGGTTTTTTTGGCACATGTGGAACCTTCAGTGTGGTTAACAGTGACCTCTCTACAGTGGTTGTGCTTGGAAATTACGGAGCCCCTCACCTTGCTCATATGATGAACGTATACTCCCCCAAAATCTTTTGAGGGGGAGTAATAAACTTCAGCAAGCGTGGTCAACATGCTTTGCTTAGCAACATGGATGATGAGAATGACCATGCATGGATGGAACGATTTGCTGTGGTTTCTAACAGGGATATCATCCTGCCCACAACTCCATCCTCCCTTATATCCTGGACTCGTTCATGTAAATTTAAAGTTTATTTTATTTTTTGAAAATAATCTGATTTATCTCATTGTAACCCTTCTTTATTAAGTATTACAGCAACTTGGTGGATGCCTCCAAGGGTTGAAGGCCTTGACCAGTAGGTTCAGAAGATTCTGGATATCACTACACCCGAAACCCATAGGTGGAAGGAGTTGGCCCCCAAATATGGGTAGAGGTCCAAGAATCATAGTAAATAGATTCTTCCGTCGTTCCGCCTTCATAGTAAATCCTGCCTTTTCTTTTGATTTAGGTCTCCCTCAGGGTTTTGCTTCTATCCTTGAGGAAGATATTTCAATCAACCCAAAGAGGCTGTGAGGTTGTTGCAGGAGGCTCTCACCCGAACTTGTGCCCTCGGGTTTGCTTCCAGTGCATGTGCTTCTTCTCGGAGTTTCTAGAAAGAGAACAAGCAACCAAAAATGTGTCGTTCTTCCTCAGCCAAGGGTAAAAGTAAGAAAGTGAATAAAGCCAGCAACCACTGTGGTTATTGACGATAATAGGGAAGCCAGTGATGAAGAGAATTCCCTAGGAGACAACGATCTTCATCAGCTCAATAGAATGTTCATTCTGAAGAGCTTAGAACCCTCGAGGGTGAGCTTTTTGAAGAAATGGATTTGGTGGAGAATGTTGATTCTCCCTTTCTGATCCCAGTTGTTGCTTCTAATTCTATAAGGTCGGATACTGGGTTTCTTCTGCCTTCGGCTGATAAGCAATTAACAAACAGCATTGCCATTGCTGCAGCTGCTTCTCAACCATCAACTTTATATCCCTCCATGCGGATCATACATTCATTACCAACAACTACTACACCCCCCTCCCCGCCACAGATGTTCGAGAGGAAGATGTCCCTCCTTACAAGCCCCATGTCCATGGGAATTTGGGGCAAAACTACTTGCCCCCTTCTGTAAATGCCCATGGGAGGAGGAGTGGCTACCTCTCGGTGTTTATGGAGGGCCATCTATTGTTTAGGCCAGTGGAACTAGGGGTGCTTATCGGGTGGATAATTACGCTTAACGGTTCGGCTTAACCGTTATCGAATTATATATATATATATATATATATATATATATATATATATATATATATATATATATATATATATATATATATATGTATAGTAATCCTCTAGCCATCCAATAAGACAATGGGTGGATTGGTACTAGATTAACAATTATCGGGTGGTTATCGAGTGATTTATCGATTAAACCAAATAGCCTTTTTTTTAACAATCATTTAATCGATGCAAACGATTTCAAATCATAGATCTCTTTCTCTAGTTCTATCTTGAGATGTTGTGTTGATGTTTTCTTTGGTTCTATCTTAGAATTGTGTTTGTACAGTCTCAATTTTCATGCATATTTTCTGAAAATTATTGATTAAAAAATTATATTATATAGCTGGTAAAATTTTGTTATGAAAAAAAATCTATCACTACAACACAGAATACATATACATAGGATATCCGAGTATTTCATAGGTATAAACATTATAGGTTGATGGGTATTCATTATTTATTGTTATGTGTGGATCGGATGGCATGCCGCCACGGGTATGTTATTTGCATTTCGGGTTGCACGCCGCAACGGTATCATGTCTAGATTGAGTTGCACGCTGCAATAGTGAGATGTTGAGTACGGTTACCTATACCTATTTTTGTATATTTTGTTTTTCATTATCTGAGAAGGGTTCATAACATCTGTTTGACCGTTTTATTCGTTATACAGGTTGGGTAGCTCTTTTTAAAGCTCGTTCTTCCTTATGTGTCATATTCGAGTTGTAGCTTATTGGTGTATTTATGATGTCATATGAGTTCTTCATGAGCAGCTTGTACTGGGTGAGACAATATTAATGGACCGGAAGTTGGTGCAATCAGATCTATGTAAGGTATATTAAAGAGAGAATGTAATTATTCAGTTTAGAATGAGGTAATGGTTCTTTTCGAGCGAAGGAGCTCCACGAGTTACTGATCTGATGGATGGATATGAGTTCCTACACGTCTCTTTCATTGTCATAGTATCGTGAGGGTTAATATCGAGATTATATTTATTATGAGTTATATTAGTGGTAATGGATCAGTGAATTTGTAGTTGTTGTGCTTGGAGGAGGTTACCATGGGTAAATGAGTTATGCAGTCCATTGTGTGATGCCAGCATGGGTGCATGATCATGTATGGGTTCAGCGTGTGGAGATTGATACGGTGTTAAGTATGTTAGAATCAGGTCTAGTAGAGAATTCTGAATGTTGGAATTTTGCTATAAGGCTTGCTGGCTAAGGAAAAAGGGAGGATCTTCAGTATGGCTCGAGCAAGTATGATCACATGTGTTGTGGTGGCACAAGAAGATGCATGAGGTGTTAAATAGTGATTTTTGACAACTCCGCAATGGTTCTCGGCACGTTTGAGGATGAACGTATGTTTAAGTGGGGGAGAATATAATGACTCGGCCGATCATTTTGAGCTCTAGCATGCTGTTTGGTGGTTTGAGGACTTGAGCATTTTTTCTTCATGTATTATGACTTGTACGTGTGGTCAGAATTGAATTTCGTGAAGTTCAGAATTGTTTCGGAGGGAAAATACTCAATTCGGAAGCTTAATATTGGGAGAGTTGATGAAGGTTTGACTTTTGAGTAAAGGACCTCGTAATCGAGATGTGACCAATAGGTTCGTATGATAATTTCAGACTTGTGTATCTATTCAGGATAATTATCGAGTAGCCTGGGAGCATTTCGGTGCTTATTGAGGAAAGCTATTATTTTGAAGGTTTAGAATCTTCTAAGTTTCATTTGAAGTGAATTTTGGTATTATCGATGTCCGTTTGGAGTTTTGAGCCTTGGAATAGGTTCGTATCGTGATTTGTGACTTATGCGTAAAGTTTGGCATTATTCCGGGATGTTTAAATATGAATCGAACGCCTTCGTTGAAGTTTGAATGTTTGAAAGTTTGGAATTTTACCTAAATTTGACCATGGTTTGATTTTAAGACTATCGGGTTTGAATTTTAGGTTTGAGACTTGGAATAGGTCTATTTCATCATTTGGAAATCATCTGCAAAATTTTGGGTCATTAGGAGTTGATTTGATGTAGTTCAGACGATTGGTTACAATTTTAGAAGTTCTTAAAGTTTATTGTATTTTTTATGCATTTTGGCGTATGATTCGTGATTCTATAGGTTTTTTTTTTGTGCTTTGATCGGATGCGTTCCGGAGAAGTTTGTAGAGGTTCAACTGGTTCTGGTGCATTGTTTTCGCATTTGCAAGGTTTTCATCGCACTTTCGATGGATGCATTTGCGAGATCATTTTTGCTTTTGCAAAAATGGGGCCGGGATAGAGAGTTTGCATTTGCAAATAATTTTATCACATCTGCGATTGAGGTATCTCCGTAATTTGCGATGCAATCTGTCGCTTTTATTAGGTCACTGTGCTCGCATTTGCAAGGTTTTTTGTCGCATTTGCTGCTCAAGCACTGATGGCCGGTCTTTGCATTTGCGACGCCAATTTTGCATTTGTGATACACATGTTGAAAATAGAAGCGACGAAGCAAGGAGCTTAGCGTACCGTTTTTTACTACCTTCTCTGTCATGTCACCAGATTCATATGAGCTACTGAGGAGGTAAATAATGAGTTGTTCGATATCAAAGTTGCAAATGCAACATCTGGGGTTGTTACTAAGACTTCATTTCAGGACTTAGCCTATTTCTTTCACATTTTCATTTAGTTGGGCGATTTTTGGAGCTTTTGGAGGCACGACTTTTATTATCTATTACAAGGTAAGTAATTACCACACATTGCAAGTTAATTACATGAATTCTATAAGGATTTAAAATGAAAATTGTGGGATTTTTGAAGAATATCCTAGAATTTGATATTTTTAGATTTTGACCATGAAATCAGGCATAGAATAAGGTATAAATTATATATTTGAGTTCGTAGTTTTATGGGTAATGTTTACCTTCGAAAATTTTCGAAATCCGAGCACGTGGGCCTGAGGGTTGACTTTGGGGACTTTTTGAGTGGAGTTGAGAATCACTGTAAATTGTTAAATTATACGCATTGGGGTATATTTTGATAGATTTCCACATTGTTTGACTAGTTTTTGATTGATGGCCATCAAATCGAGGTGTTACTTACATATCAAGATAGGATCTCTTTAGGTAGGAGCAAATTGCAATGGTTGGGGCCACTTGGTATCTTTGATGCGCCCACTGGATGACGCGATGTTGGCAGCATCAACATTGTAGTTATAATTTGATAATCTCAATGCTTCCCTACCCCCAAGCGGCCTTTCGAAACCATTTTTGCTCATCAAACCTCGACTACTAGGCTCTTGATCACGTCTCTTCTCGTTCCCTGCGGGGTGATGCCCGGACCCATTTCCCCTTAGGTTCGCATTGTATGGTTGGTACTGATCCCGTACCTGTCTTGGCTCGTGATCAACAGCTTTCTTAGAGCCTATCATCGTCCGTGATTGGGTAAACAGACTTAAAAAGAGCTCCGAGTTGGTCGTTATCGACCCTGATCATTGACTAGTACATGTTATGGACTTCAGCCCAGTTCACCGTCGGGTACTTTACCAAATTTTGTTTTAGCTTTTGAGAGGCCAAGGAAATTCGGGAGTTGAGACCCTGAGTGAATGCCTGAACGGCCCAATCATCTGCAATCGGAGGCAAGTCCATCCGTTCCATCTAGAACCTGGTCTTGATCTTGATGGCTCCGACATGGGGTTTTACGAAAGCATATGCAAGCATAGCAAATGAGTCAATGGAATTTGTGGGTAAGTTGTGATACCATATCATTGCTCCTTTGGAAAAAGTCCCCCCAAATTTCTTCAGTAACATCAACTCAATTTCATCATCTTCCAAGTCATTTCCCTTGATTGCGAACGTATAAGAGGTCACATACTCGTTTGGATCCATGGTTCCGTTATATTTGGGGATGTGGATAATATGAAACCTCTTTGGGATAAGCTTCGGTGCCGCACTCGGAGGAACATGCTTTTGGATAAATTTCTTTGAATCCTGCCCCTTCAATATTGGGGGTGCTCCCAAGATTTGATCAACCCTGGAATTGCAAGTGTCCACCTTCTTGTCATTAGCCACAATTTTCTTCTCACCTGACTCAACCCGCTTCGTTAATGCTTCAAGCTTTTTCATTATCTCGAGATTGATTTTGGGTTCGGCTTTACCCAGTCTCTCAGCAATTTGTTCAGGTCATAGGCTTACCCCATCACCTTCGCCTTTGTCGCTTCCCGAGATGTTGGTTAGGCCCCCCGCAAACACTGTTTTTGGGATCAGTTGACTGTTGGGGATTTTAAGAATAATGAGGCTTAAAATAGGGTGAATGAGAAATGGAGGGAAATAAAAATTTTAAGTAAAATTTTGAGTTTCCCCCCTTGGAAAAAGGACATTGTCCCATATTGGAAGAGGAGGAGGTTTTTTATGGGTAGATAAGAAATTGCTCTTCTTCTAGATCTTAAAAAGTTGAGAAGAAAGCAAGCCTCGCGCTGTCGTCGTCGTCGCTCGCTCGCTCGGCTTAGGCTTTGGATTTAGATTTGGATTTGGTCAAATGATCGATTGATTGATTAATTTTTTGGACCAAATTAATTTGTTAATAGTAAAATATTAACAAAAATGTTATTAAATATTCGTTTTAATAAGAGAATATTAATATTAAAATAAATATTAATATTAAATCTAATCCGTTTTTCAGTTGTGTAACTGAAAATTAAACTACCCTCTTCAATTTTACCTTTTTATTTTCCCTCTTTACTGTTTAGTAAATAGCCATTTATGTTATGGCATTTATGTTGTGGCCGTTCTGCATAAATAGTCATTCTGAAGTGTTGCACCTCTTCAGATTTCAGCCCAAATTTGGCTATAAATACAAGTCTATTCTCTCAGAATTTTCTTATGATTTTCTCAGTTCCTCCTCTTTCTTCTGCATTGTTTTAACTTCAAAGAAATCAATAGTAAGTGTGATTTTCTATCGAACATTGTGTTCGCTGAAACACTAGGGTTTGAAGTACCACTACACCAATGTGTAATTCATTTTATCCTGGGAGAAAATAATCCACAACCTTGGGTACTAGGAAGGGATTAAATTCCTTAAGAAAATACTGCGAATTTAATGGGCTCGGGCTAAATTCTATTTTTGTTTTTCACTTATGTTTATACGTTATTTTATATTCTCCAGAATTATTTTACAAATAGAGTATACTAACATTGATAAATTGACATCGATGGCCACGTGTGAGTTAGCATCGACCAGATCGACAACTAGGACACCGTTGGGGTCAGCAGGAGGCACCATGTTGCTAGGTTCAAATTATTATTTTTGCCAAGATGGCCAGGCTCAGCGTTAACGTTCAAGTGGGCAGACTAAGAGTTCGGCATTTTTGGGCTGACCTGAAATTAAGACTTTAAATAACAAGCATAAAATAGGGTGTTATGGAGATTCATATCAAATCACCACTATTTTCCTTAGCCCCACGATAAGAGCCAAACTTTTTACCCTTAAATTGGATAGCAATTAAATTTATTCGCAGTTTTAAGGATATGTGGTTTGATTCAACACAAATAATCAAGAATATTAGATAACCGAGTTAAAGACAAAATAAGTGATTAAAACCAGTTGTAATGTTATGGCCTAGCCCGAACCTAGGTTGTACAGTAACCTCGTCCTCGATTGGACCCTTAGTTCGAGCCTAGTTGTGAATAAAGAAAAGAATAATTACGTAAAAACTTTAGCAGTAGCTAGAAAGTAGAAAAATAAACTTGAATTGCTTTGATTTGCGTGTTGCAATATATGTTACAAAAGAAAAAATTTCCCTTTATATAATAGGAGAGTTTCATCCCTAGTATAAGTATATAAAAGGTAAAAAAATTCCTTTCTCGTTAATTACTGATCCGTAATCGACATCGAGTGAGATCTGCGCCTGGTATCTGGTTAGATGCAAATATCACGGCCCTCTATCCGTCGTGTGTAACTGTTCACCGTGTTTTCGAAGTCTTAGAACTCATTCTGCATCCGAGGGCGTATCGCTTTATCACATCGTTCATCTTTTATGGATATCGATATGAAGGGCTCGCAACCTCGATTTCAATCGTGTGCGTCCATGTCCTTCTTCAGCTTTCTTCATCGAAAAATCAGGATATGCATTATCCCCAATTTTACTCATATACACATAGGCTTTGCCATAGAGTTACTATATTATTAAGTTTGATTCGCATTTATCTTCTCATGTTAGATCTTGACATGCAATGTCCAATTCTTTTATGTATAATATATGTCACGACCCCAATTCGCCCTTCGTGAACTATCGTGAGACATCGCCTAGTCTCAACGGTTAGGTAATCCTAACAAATTGCGAAAAAAAAAAATAACAGAATAAAACTAGCCAAAACTGCAGAAATAACAAACTGAAGCGTTTAAGATGCCGCTCGGCATATACAATACAAACTCTCAAAATGAAACTACATTTTCCAAAATCCAGAACCTCATGAAATCACAAGCTGTGGAAAAGCTACAGCATTCTAACTCCAGAGTGTCTAAACTAAATATAGAAGGGCTAATACTATGAGAGATAATGGAAAGGGACTCCTTGGTCTGCGGACGCGGCAGGTATACCTCGAAGTCTCTGATGGATCGCCTCACCTCAAGGGTAGTAGGGCTGAGTCGAAGTACCTGAATCTGCACATGAAAAATATGCGTAGAAAGGGCATGAGTACACCACAGTGGTACTCAGTAAGTACCAAGTCTAACCTTGATCGAGTAGTGGCGAGGAAGGTCAGGGCCCTATTGATTATAGCTGAAAAACAAGGTAAAACAGTATAGAATACGACAATCTAATTAAATGCTAACAGTAAGAGGTAACACAGGATAATAAGAATAACAATAACCATAACAGATACAAAATAATCACAAAAGGAATACCGCTCAACACAGAGATAACAATCGGGGATCTCTCAGTATCCCGAGGATCTCTTAGTATCCTCAACATATATGCTGGGGATCTCTTGGTATCCCACACTACATTCCAAATCAATATATGTGCAGGGGATATCACGAAATACGAATCCGTATTCCCAAAGTAAACATGCAGGGGGAATCTCCCGGGATACCGTCTCGTAGTCCTAAAGTAAACACACAGCAGCAACACGAAGAACTCAATTCAATTCAAATTTTATACCAAGGTAAAACAGGTATTTCTAACCTAGTCTGCTGCACATAATCCAAATAAGTCAGTTTGATCAAATAAGACAATTAAGTCAATTAGACATGCTTCTCTAAGCTAACAGCAGGCTTAAATTGTAAGTAGTATAAGCAGGAAAGGAAACACAATTAAAGTTACTTAATGAAAACATAATTTTTTAACATTTAGCACAAGTACGCACTCATCACCTCACATACAAGGCATTTCAAATATAAACAATACCAAATCATAAGGGGAGTTCCCCCACACAAGGTTAGGCAAGCCACTTACCTCGAACCGACTCAAAATCAACCCGAAACCACACTCTTGCCACGAGTACTCGACTCCAAATGGCCCAAATCTATTCAAATCAATTGCATAATGTGAATGTAACTTCATGTAACCGATTTCACTAATTAATTCTAAGCTAATACGCAAAATTAGGAAAAATAACCAAAATGTCCCCGGGCCCACGTCTCGAAATCGGGTAAAATTTATAAATTCAAAATCCGCATACTCTTACGAGTTCATTTATACCAAATTTATTCCAATCCGACACCAAAATCTAGATCAAAATTTTAAAATTAGGTCTAAGAACTTTTTCCACTTTCCCTCAATTTTCCATCAGAAATCTGGAATTAAATGACAAAACTAAGATTAGATTATAGGAATACAACTAGAAAGAGATTAGGAATCATTACCCACTGATTTCCTCTTCAAAATTCTTCCGAAATTGCCCTCACCTGAGCTCTAAATCGATTTTCTAACTTTTGATTTCAAACCCTTGAAACATTATATTTCTGCCCAGCAAATCCGCTTCTGCGGCCATGGGACCGCACCTGCGATCCCGTTTTTGTTGAATTAAAGTCGCATCTGTGACAATTCATTAAAAACCCAGGTTCCGCACCTGCGACCACTTTTGCGCAGATGCGGTGCCGCTTTTGTGGTCCCAGCTGGCTCTCCCCTTTTCCCGCTTATGCGATGCTAGCGCCGCTTCTGGCCCCAACCTTAGGTGCGGTTATGATAGAAGATCAGTAGCTTCAGCTGTTTCTAGTCACTCCCAATTCTTCCGATAACCTTCTGAAATCATCCCGGGGCCTCCGGAACCTCAACCGAAAATATGACCAAGTCCTATACCACTATTCAAACCTGTACCAACCTTCAGAACACTCAAAACAACATCAAATCATCAGAACACCCTCGGATTAAAGCCTAAGGATTCCAAACCTTCAAATTCTGCTTTTGATAAAAAATTCTATCAAACCTCACCCGAATTATCTGAAATTTTGCACACACGTCCCAAATGACATAATGGACCCATTCCAACTTCCGGAATTCCATTCCGACTCTTAGATCAAAATCTCATTATCGAATCGGAAACTTTAGAAAGTCAACTTTCGGCATTTCAAATCTAAATAAGCTACGGACTTCCAAAACACAATTCGAACATGCCCCAAAGCCCGAAATCACCCAATGGAGCTAACGGAACCAACAGAATTTTATTCCGAGGCCGTCTTCACACTGCTCCGACTACAGTCCAAATTCTAAAGCTTAAGCTCTCTTTTAGGGACTAAGTGTCCCAAAACACTCCGAAACTCAAAACCGAATATCCCGGCAAATCAAAATAGCATAAACAAATACGAGAAAAGCAGTTAATAGGAAATCGGGACGTAAATTCTTAAAACGATCGGCCGGGTCATTACATATAATTAACATGAGGAACTATAAGAAAATCTCTACTTTGCTACATATAACTACAATAATTACGATTTCGAATGATGAATAGGATATTTGCAACTCATGTTAACTATACATAAAAATCAAAGTAACATTTGTGTATGACAGAATAATACATCATTCTGCTTGTTACCAAGAAAAAGAAAAGAATAATAATACATCATCATGAATTTTAGGTTATTTACATTCAAATGGAACCTAAGACAATTTAGGTAAGAAATGGACGTGAAGCACAGATACTTCTTTTTTGCAATTTTCTTCATAGGTTCATTTCTTAGGCACATGAAGCTTGTCCTAGCCTAATTTGACCATGATTCTAGATATAGCTTTCCTACCAATGTAATGTCCTCTCTCAGTAAATACAATCATGATGTCCTTTTCAAAATTAATATACACCATAACCAAAACCAATTATCAAGTCCTTCCACAATTAATTCCAACCTCCACTTCAATCAAAACATGGTAAGGTATATGATGAAATTAAATACGAGAGTGGAAATGGATGTGATGGGATGATCTAGATTCAAACCCGTAATTCGAGGTTTTAGGTTAGAATTTTGGGAATGAATAAATTTTAATAGGGAGCACTTCTCCAATGATCAGCTCGACGCAATGCGAATTTAGATAAATCGGGTCAATAAATTCGATTAATACCAAATAAATAAACCAAAAATTATTTAATTAATTTTTCTTTTTCCTATATGGAAGAGCTTAATCTATTCAAGGGACAAGGAGAGGAGGGGAAGGAAAGGAAGGGTTTTGGGAGAAATTTAAAAATAGTCAGATTTATAATTGGTCGTTCAAAAATAGCCCAGTTTCAAAAGTAATCGAGTCACTTTTCATGTAAAGATAAATCTAAACGAAAATATTATTCAAAACCCGAAAAATATGCCAGTATATTATACTGGAGTTCTAGTATAAGTATGCTTGAACTCCAGCATATTATACTGGAGTTCCAGGATAAGTATGCTGGAACTCCAGCATAATATGATGGAGTTCCAGCATAAGTACACTAGACCTCCAGCATAATGTAATGGAGTTCCAGCAAGTATTATTTTCCAGTATAATATACTGGAGTTTGGAGCACCGGTGCTCGAGTCTCCAGTATATTATACTGGAGTCAGCAAAGCATATCGGTCCAGCATAATATGCTGGAGTTCATACACAGGTGCACCGAACTCCAGTATATTATGCTGGACCGGTCTCTGTTGCAGCAAAATAGTGGCTATTTTTCATTGACTTCGTAAACGCTGACTATTTTTGAATGACCAGTCCGAAAACTGGCTATACCGTGCTATTTTTACAAGGGTTTTGATAGAAGAGTTAAGTATTAAGTTTTCTAACCTGATAGTATAAATAATATTAACACAATCGGTTCACTTATAAGTTAATTACATATACATTTTTGTAAAATACATTAATGGACAGCCCGATGAAAATATAACTATCGTACTAAATTGAGGTGTTAAATTACTTTGATAGTGTGAAAAATCCTTGGTAAAAAGGTTAGTATCTTTAACACACACACAAAGGTCTAACATATTGTAGACAAAAAATTGTTCACACATATACCTGAGTAGCTTGTTTTATTGATGTCAACTCTAGAGTTTTATTGGTGAACTTGTACAGCCAGCAAAAGATTCTCATAAGATATTGACCATTCAAAGAAAATTCAAATAAGGTTAAGAGTATGATTGCAAACTTCTTTCCTCACTTGCCATGCACATTTTTAGCAATGTGACTTTGCTACTATACTTAACCTATAATTCCTTGAATAACAATAAAATCCCATGTTAATTAAAACATTAATTAATTGAGATTATTTTGTTATATCTTGCTGAATGGTTGCATGGAAGTACAGGTTAAGTAGTTATATAATTAAGGGTATTGGAACTGAGGGTTATCAAAAGGCAAAACTATATAGATAACGGGTAGGATTAGTCGTAATAATGATAAAATACAAAAGAGAACAAAAGATAAAGAAGAAGTGAAAGGAGTAGGGGCAGAATAAAACAGAAAATAAATTATGGGTAATGTTCTTTCTCCTCCCTTTTTCCCTTTTTTTTAATTGTTTATTTAAGAAACAAAGGAATCCATATTGTCCAAACACTTGCAGACAAAGTAGTTTCAGAGGAGAAAAGCCACCGTTGCTTTGCGACCGAGAAAAAAGAAAGAAAATTTTCAAATTAACCACATAAGAGAGAGACCTTAGGAAATTTCTTGGTTACTCATGATACTGTAATTAATTTTTATGTATAGATTGTTTAAATTATTAGATTAAGTTGATCTACAATTATATATAAATATTTATATCAAACTAACGTTATAGCCGAAAAATGTTTATTTTTTTTTTTTTTTTTTTTTTTAATTATATATACAAAAATAAATGTACGAATACTCTATATATTTTTTTACTATTATATATATATATATATATACACTTTTATAACTACCAGATGTAAATACTTTTGGCAATGGGCTAAACTTGATCTTTGCTCTTTTGATATGGGGTAATAATCTACTATAGTCGGTATAGTTTTAAAATATTACGCTAGCAATATATATTCTTTTTGTTTCAATTTATGTGCATCCATTTTCTTTTTGGTTCGTGCAAAAAAAGAATGACCTCTTTTCATATTTGAAAATAATTTATTATTATACAATGATTTATAGCCACACAAAATATATGTGCCTTCATTTACACCTTCATTTACATGAGAACTTTAGCACTAGCTCGAAAGCAAAAAAATAAACTTGAATTGCTTTGATTTGCGTGTTGCAATATATGTTACGAAAGAAAAACTTTCCTTTTATACAGTAGGAGAGTTTCATCTCTATGATAAGTCTAAAAAAGGTAAAAATCCTCCTTTCTCATTAATTATTAATCTGTAACCGACATCGAGCAAGATCTCCACCGTTTACCCTTCACAAGGCTTTAGAAAGATGTAAATACTTTTATATACTTTTTTATATATCATAAATTTTATATATTTTTGTAGGTACCAGATGTAAATACTTTTGGCAATGGGCTAAACTTGATCTTTGCCCTTTTGATATGGGGTAATAATCTACTATAGTTAGTATAATTTTAAAATATTACGCTACCAATATATATTCTCTTTGTCTCAATTTATGTGAATTCATCTCCTTTTTAGTTCGTGCAAAAAAGAATGGCCCCTTTTCATATTTGAAAATAATTTATCTTTATACAATAATTTATAGTCACACAAAATATATGTGCCTTCATTTACACCACAAGTTCAAAAATCTTTTTTTTTTGCGTCCAGTCAAATAAGTTCACGTAAATTGAAACTTAAGGAGTATAACTTAAATTCAATATGTTCCGATTCTTTCATTGATTTTATATATATATATTCCACTTTTTTATAATCAGCTCTAAGATTATATCTTTTAGTCGACCTAATTATATCAATATTGTGGAGAAGCTAAAGACCTTTTTCATAACCCGACCCCCCAACCCCAAAAGACGTTCATTTTCTCTCTTTAAATGTGTCTATATATGTAGTGGGAGAAGATGGAAGGTAGACTCGGATGCAAAAACAACTCCACAAACTTCCTTTTTTCTCTCAAACAAAAGAGAGGAGATTTCTCTTTTTCTTTCTTGTATTTGAGGCCCTGCTTATCTTGTGCCGTTTTAAAAGGGTTGTTATTACAATTTTTCCTTTCTTTTGAATGATTGATGATATAAACAAGAAAGAGAATAAAAAGCAGCTTGGTTTGTGGTTGTTGTGTTTATAATTATGCATTTTTTATGGGGCTTGAGGATCCATTTGATTAGGACCCCATTTTGATCATCCACATATCTATCTCCCTTCCCTTTTTTTCCTCCCTTCTCCCAAATATTTACCATTCTTTCCATTTTTTCTTTCTTTAACTCTTTCCCTCTTTTTCATAGTCCCGAGCTCATAAACTTCAAATTCAGACTTATATCAACGGGGACAACATTAGGGCGACGTTTTGTTTTACGTCTACAAATTTTAATGTTATTAATAAGGTAGCTAGTAATGTATGTGTCTGTATATACGTATATGCCTGGCTCCCTGTATGCCATTTGCAGAGCTCACCGTAATATCGATGGGCCTTTGTGAATGGCGTATGAGGAGCCAAGCATATCTCAATATCTTGTAGTAGTAAGGTAATTTACTTTACGTTAACTCCCTTTCTTCTTCTTTTTTTTAATTTTATTTTTCTTGAGAGAAAGAAGGCTGCTTGTTCAAGAACTCTCTTGTTGCTGGGTTTTAATGGAAACTGAAGCTTGAGAAAGGTTATCTTTTCTTCCCTCTACAGCAACAGGTATATTTTTTTTTTAATCTAACCTTTCTACTTTCTCCATTTATATGTTGATATCTACGGTTTCTTACTTCCAATGTGCTTTTTATTTTTGTAAATCTCTTTTTCATTTTTATATATGTTTCTTTTTCTTTCATGTTTCGATTTTTCTTGCAGATATATATATTAAGACACTTTAATTATGTATTAGCAAATGGATAATGATCCCATCTAGCTAGCTAGAAAGTTTTTTCATATATATTGTGATAATAATTACTTTTCTATTTTTTCTTCAAAAGATTTAGGAGCATATCATAAATATTACGTACTTTGTACTTTATACTTTTTCGGGATAAAGGCCAGATTTGCCCTCTACTTTAGTAAAATATCCACGTTTATACTTAGTTCTACTGTTGGTCTAAATACGTCCCTACCGTTAAGAAAGTAGATAAAAATATCCCCAATTCTAACGGTTGTCCACATTGGCAAGGGATTACCTCAATAAAAAAAGGGAAACATACCAGATTTGTCCCTTTACTTTAGTAAAATATCCGCGTTTATACCTAGTTCTACTATCGGTCCAAAAATACCACATAATTAACTCTAACTCTTTAGTAATTAACCAATCTACAGAAAATCTTTCTTTTCCTCTCTTTTTATTTCTTTAGTAATTTCATATTCTTTTTCTTGCCAGATTTCTCATACTTATTGTGAAACTTGTTTTCATTATCATGGTCAGCAAGGCAATTTATTTCTCTTGTTTTGGTTGGACAAAAAGGAAGATTTTTATTTATCTTTGTAAACAGGGAAAAAATAGCTGCACTCTGGGATGAATTTATTTTATAATTTTCTTTCTTTGTGAAATGAAATTACAAAATAAAAAGTAACCGAACTCCTTGCGTTCCCTTGTTTTCCACCATATTAACGTTCTTTGCTTGCCGCCATGATTAAATTAAGTTTTCCGTCTGTTACATGCTACAAAAATTTTAAACATATGAGAGACTAAATAATTCAGATTCAACTAAGTGTATCATTTTTACTCTTTGGAGTATGAATGTCAGCAAATAATATTTTTAAAAAATATTTAGTTATCTATCTTGGTAGATAGGCTACGTATTTACATCGTCCCCATATATTTGCCAATAAATTCTTCCCTACGTAGCACTCATTTTGTTTATAAAATTGATTTACTAGTACTTTTTTATAACATTCAGACTTCGAACAAAATTTTAATGGTTTGTACCTCTACTTTAGTAAAAAAAAAAGGGAAAAACTCTACTTTAGTAAAAAAAGAGGGAAAGGGAATCGGATGGTAGGGAAAAGAAAAAGATAAAAAATAGTAAAATAAGAAGAATAGAGAGTTAGAGTTAATTATGTGGATTATTTAATTATGTGATATTTTTGGACCGATAGTAGAACTAAGTATAAACGTGTATATTTTACTAAAGTAGAAAGACAAATCTGGTCTTTTTCCTTTTTTTATTGAGGTGGTCCCTTGCCACCGTGGACAACCGTTAGGGTTGGAGATATTTTTATCTACTTTCTTAATGGTAGGGATGTATTTGGGCCAATAGTAAAACTAGGTATAAACGTGGATATTTTATTAAAGTAGAGGGACAAATCTGACCTTTTTCCCTACTTTTTCTATTTTAACTTAGATGACACACATTCCGTTCATTCCAAAAAGAATATACACATTTTTACCATTGAAAATAATTTAACTTTAAATTCTTTATTTTACTAATTTTATCTTTAATGAGATTACTTTCACTTTATAGTATTAGTATATATTATACAGAAAAGGGCCAAAGCTGCCTCTGAAGTATCGGAAGATACAATCGTCCACCTATTTGAACAAAAATGTCCATACCGTTCTTTTTTTGGCTCAACATTATCCTTTTTACTAGCAGAAAATTCTGAAAATTTAATTAATATCCACGTGTCACCGTCTCATTACGTATCTTAAAAATCACCCCTAATATAATCAAACCTACCCCTAACCCGTTTGATATAAACCCGCTCCAATTTTAAAACACAACACACACTCTCTCTCTCGTTGCTGCTTGGACGGAATTCACCGGCGAATTTGCCGGAAATAGCAACAAACACAATAGTCACATCTCACTTGCAAATTATGAATAGAAAATCCTCTTTTTACTAAACTTAGCTCAGTAATCTAATCTTGAAAATGGAATCCATGATAATAAAAAAGAAGAAAATAAATACTAGTGAAGAAATTATCTAAAAAAATTCCAACTATTATTAGTACATCATATGAACCCAGTGTATGTGAAATGTGACAGTTGCACAATACCCGTTACACAGGACAGAAATACTTACATATGAATAGAACAATAGCAAAATAAATTTAAAATAGAAATGCACATTACATATACTGTTAAAAACTGGAAATAATCCTCAGATTTTCATAGAGAAATGACAAAAATTAGCAAACAAAACCCCCCATAAATTTCGAATAAAAAAAAACGTACACAATAAGGGATACCCATTAGACAAACAAAAACAGAATCAAAACCTTTTTGGCATAAAGAAGAATATGACAATTCCTTCTATCTTCCATAAAAATGATTCGGATAGAGAACTCAATATTGAATTTGCTTAATGAACAATAATAGACATACAATCCGTACAAAAACACTCATAACAAAAATTGCGAAGAGGTAAAGGGTGTGTGTGTGTGAGAGAGAGAGAGCGAGGAGAGAGTTATGTTTAAAATTTAGATACAATTACGGGTGAATTTAATCATAATTTGTTGTAGGGTTTATGTTAGGCCAATGAAACAATGATACGTAGATATTAAATAAATTTTGTTTTTCTATTTGAGTTTTCCCTTAGTAATAAGGGTAATGTTAAACCCAAATTAGGGACATTTTTATTCAAATAGGTAAGTATAGGATATTTTTGTATCAAGTTTAATACTTCGAGAACAGTTTAACCCTTCCTAATATTATATTGGGCATTTCTAGTGAAATTTATCCTTTTAAGGAACCTGCGTGTACATGTAGCTAGAATATTTTTATTGGGTTTTTGTACTTTAATTTGTTGTTCTTGCGAGGTCTGTAATTTTGGCACGGGGTCACTGTCCAAAGCCTCTAGAAAAAAGGTACTGTATTCTTTTGTATGTCACTTATTTATATTTTGGTTCACTATCATTCTGAATAAATTATATATTGTAAATAAATAAAATAATTGATCGAAAAGCACCGTCCAAAAGTGCTCATCAGGGTAAAATCCTTTCAAAGCTGTATAAGGGACTCAGGAATTCACGTGCTACAATAAAAGAAAAATAAGAAAAGAAACCATGCTTAAGTGCTTGGATCTGCCTTTAAAAAAAATATCTGTGTTATATAGACATAAAGCATCTCGAAACCATACATATAAGACAAGCATGAAAGTAACAACTTATGTCTGTTGCCCTAATTATATCTTTCTCTGCAGTCGTGTCTTTTATTTTTCTTTTTTTTCGGTGTCTAACTAACTATTGAAGTCCTCAACAATCAAACAGACACCACAACTAATCGTTTTACTATTGATACTTTTAGTGGTTCTTAAGTATATCTAGAAAACACCTCATATCGACATGGCAAGTTACATACTCCTTCCGTTTCAATTTATGTGAATATATTTCCTTTTTAGTCCGTGCCAAAAATAATGACTTATTTTCCTATTTGGAAACAATTTACCTTCATGCAATGATTTATAACCACACAAAATATATGTGCTTCATTTTACACCACAAGTTCAAAAGTCTTCTCTCTTTTCTTAAACTCCTGCCCAGTCAAATGGGTTCACATAAATTGAAACGGATGGAGTATATTTTAATTGTATTTGGGCGCGTGAGGTTTTATCAGACATTTTCTTTCTTATTTTAGGATTTAATTTAATTAAATTTTTGAAGTGGGTCCCTTATTGAATTATTTTTTCTCACCAAATAATCTCTCGCAATAATATTATCCTTTTTCACCCTAAATTTTAGCAGTTCCACCTCTTTAAGCTACCACCGAAACAATGGCCGAAAGTTTGGTCGGAGCCTTGTTGGTCAATTATTTTTCTCAATATTTCAACTTCACTTTGTTTATTTTCGTGTGAAGTTTTCAAAGGTTAGAAAAGGAGACAAAGATCAAGGCAAAAAATTAAGGGAGTGATCGTTTTCACCCCACTGTGTTTGACTCCAGTAAGAAAAATCAATGGTTGCCGTGAAATCATACAGTCCATGCTCCCCATCTCCACCGCCACCTCCAGTTTGCCAATCCAGTGGAGCAATCTTACTGTTGTTTACCTTGTTCTATTGTAACCCAAACTCCATCCGGCCTGTTTGATTCATGAAACCCGTATCCATTCTTCAAGTCATTAACCGGCTGATTTGTTCCCACCATCTTCGCCGGTAGATTCCACTACTCATTTAAGTTCTGGTTTTATGACGATTAAGTTGAGGGTTCTCTTACTGGGAAAATTGAAGGAAGAAGATGGATTAAGGGTTCTGATTTTGGGAGACATAAGTGAAAGGAAGAAAGAAGAGTAAGTTGGTGGGGGTGGAGGCAGAGCGCTGGTTTAATTGAAACCAAGGAAGAAGCCTTCCAATGTGTATTGTTGTTAATAACACGTGCAAATTTTTTGATTGATTCGTTTGACACCTCGTTAGCAAGTGTAACTCACGAATATGGTCTAATGCGCTCGGGTATTTATTTGATACACTTAATAGCCAATAAAAATGTCTCAATGATAAAGCGGTCAGTTGGGGGTATCTGTTTGATCCTTTAGTACAACTTCAATGGGTCGTTTATGTATTTCGTCTAAATAAAACTTGCAACTTAATTCCGATCACCACAAAACGTTACTCCTTCACTTTGGGTACACCTATTAAGAAAATATTAAATTATAAATAAAAATAGTTAGTGTGACTAAATTAAATATTGCACTATAATTAATGTGAGGAGTAAAAGGTTTTTTAGGAGATAATTTTAAAAAAATAAATTGAATTGTTTCTTAGTATATAAATGAATACTTATTTTATACCAAAATAAAAATATAAATTGATACTTATTGTGAACCGGAGGGAGTATTACATAAAAGACGAAATGCAAAGAAGAAACATAGTACCCATTACCATCTCTTTTCCTTTAGCAGTAATATGTCAAAGCAGGTTTAATTTGTTGGATAATTTCAGGGTGTTTTTAAGTTAGCTATATATAGGTTAATGTCGTTGTTTTCTGAACAGTTGATTAATGTAATAACTGATGGGATCTCATTCCTGTCTTTACTTTCGCAGTAGTTTCCACATTCTTTTCTTTTGGATTATCTTTTCAGAGAAATTGAATACGTACATTTCTTTCTGTTGGCTCGCACATGTTGTATCCTGACCCGGTCAAATGGCATATTAATTTTTAGGCAAAATATATTAAATCACCTTTAAATTTAGCTTAAATTATTAGTATTTTTTTCTGAATTATGTTCGGTCTTAATTACCTCTTAACTTGGCATTTTGAAAGACATTATCTCTTTAAATGCCAATATGGTAAAAAATGTGGGTGCACACGCCTGCCACATAAATTTTCTGTATATGTGATTTTGTTTTGAAAAATAAAATATATTTTTACCGTTTCAAAAATATTACTTTTTTAGATAATTTTTTTCGAATACAATTTATAATAAAATTTGGATAGAACTACATTATTTAGGCTAAATATTTTTATTTGGCCAAAAAATAATAAAGTTTCAGTTAATCTTTTTTTGAATTTGACCTGAAAATAAAGTTTTATACAATTGAAATAAATAGTCAAGGCATCTAAAAAGTTATAAAAAATACATAGTTCAAATTTAATTATTTTGGCCATAATTTTTTATATAGCTCTAAATTATGATGGTCTAAAATTATTTTTTTATACAGATTTTACCTAAAAAGGTAAAAATACATAGTTGAAATAAATAGTTATTGCGTCAAAAGAAGAAATAAAAAGAATGTATTGATGCAATGATTATTTATTTTTTATAACTTTGTACATGCCTTGACTATTTATTTCTATTGTATAAATCTTTATTTTCAGGTCAAAACAAAAAAAGATTAACTAAACCTTTATTATTTTTGGCCAAATAAAAATATTCTATCAAATTTTATTATAAATTGTATTCGAAAAAAATTTATTTAAAAAAATAATATTCTTAAAACGGTAAAAATATATTTTATTTTTCGAAAAAATGCCACATATACAGAAAAATCCATGTGGCAGGCGAGTGCGCCCACACATTTTGCCACATCTATGTCTAGGGGGGTAATGTCTCTCAAAAGGCTAAATTAAGGGGGGTAATTAAGACCGGACATAGTTCGGGGATGATACTAATAATCTGAGCCAAATTTAGGGGTGATTTAAGGTATTTTGCCTTAACTTTTATTTTACTATTGACTTTATACGCCCCTTAAGAAATAATAAATAAAATATATAATTTACTATGATACCCGTATGAATCGGTCTATATTATCTTAATGGTTTTGAAAATGATTTAGAATGAGTAATTAATGCTAAGGGCAAAAGAGGAAGAAGTATATTATTTTTCTCTTGATGTGTAAAAGTTAATAAGTACAAGTAAAAATTTATTATTATAATAGTGAACAAGTAAAAGTGAACGTAGGGAGTATTAATCAGTCCAAAAAAGAATGACATCATTTTATATTTAGTAATTATTTCACTTTAACGTTTTTTATGGTGTTTTTTTAGGTAAATTAGATGATTTCCAACTACTCATATTTTTATGGTTTGATTTAGACCACAATGGAACAAATTAAAAAGCATCGACAGTATTATACTTCTTCCGTTTTGATTTAGACTACAAAAGTTAAAAAAACTTCTTTATTTTTTAAATTTCATATCCAGTAAAATTATACCGATATATAAATTAAGACGGAAGAAGTATAATACTGTCAATGATTTTTATTCTTTTCCATTTTATGGATATTCGTTTTGTTATTCAATTGTTTAAACATACATTTTTATATAAGGAAATTATTTAACTATTATTTACCATTTTATGTTTAAAGACATGCAATTATAATCATAATATCTTAGCTTGCATTTTTATGAAAAATAATCTAATTACCATATACTTTTTGTATGTGGCAAGAACTTTTTTTTCGCTTAGGGAAATTTTTTTTATATATTGACAAATTAACTAACTAAAAAATAATAAGATAAGTGTATTTAGTGATCTCGAAACAAAGCAAATAGCCATCTACAAAAGGTTAAAATGTACAATAGTGTAAAAAACTTTAGACTACAAGTTTATAGAAATTAAGTATAATTTAGTAAATTACATTTCAATCAAACGTTATCACATAAAATAAAATACTCCATGAGAATACAGTTGCAATATTTGACGTGAACAAGGTAAATTCGGAGAGGATTACAGTGTGTTAGCGTACTAATAAATAATTAAGTAGTTATAATATAAAAGGTAAGGGTGTTCACGATTTGACGAAAAATCGATTAAATTAATTTAATTTTGAGTTTAATAAAAAATCGATCAAATCGAACTTAACACCCCTAATAAAAGGCATGCATGCCTTAAGTTAGGAGGAGCAAATTAAAAGCAATGTACGTACTGTGAGATTCCTTAGGGCCAGGGCTAGCTAGCAGATAGATGTGTTTAGAACTTTATGCATGATGTGTAGGGGTGGTCATAAAATTTCGCAAATTCAAATGAAACCGATAAAAAAATATCAATACTTTTTAGTTTGATTTTGATTTTAAAATTTAAAAACGATCAAATTTGATTTGATTTTTGTTTTAATTAAAAAAAATCGAACCAAACAGAATATAGGAGTAGTTATTTTAAATTTATTATTACACCTACATATATGTATACTTTTATACAAAGTATTAAAATTTTTATAATAAATATTAATCGTTTATACTTTTAGTACAGTTCTTTACTTTTACATTCTAGTTTAATTGGTAGTTTTTTTTGTTAAGTGTAAGAATCTATTTCATGTTAAAAATAATATATTTTTAATTGAGTCCTTAAATTATTCATTACTATTTAATTTAATTATCATCAATATATCTTGGTAAATAATATATTTCTCAAAGGACAATTGATTTGATAGCGTTATGTTGAAAATGTAGTCGCTGAAAATGTGTTTGGTAGTGTATGTCTTGTATTTAAGAAAAAACCGACAAAAAACCGAAAAAACCGAAAGTCGACATAAACCGAATCGAGAAAAAACCAACTTAATTGGTTTGGTTTTAATATTTGAAAAACCGACTTACTTGGTTTGGTTTCTTTTTAGGAAAAAATCGATCCAAACCGAACCACGAACACCCCTAATGACGTGCATAAACTTGAGGTCTCTTTACCTACTTACACATTACGGTAAAAAGTTTACCTCAATTATATACTCTCTTCTCGCAGCACTAAAAAAAAAAAAAAAAAAAAAAAAAAAAAAAACTGAAATTAACAAACGTCGTTGCTAATCTGTTGCTAAAACACTCGTAGCTAGAAGGATTTTTGATAATCCGTGTCCAAATGAGATTTGCGACGAATTTTTCTGTTTAGTTATAAAATTTGTCCGTGTTAAAACCTGATTTTTTAGTAGTGCAGGTAGGCATTTCTCTTGATTTAATCATTAAAATTACAAGTGTAATCTTTCTCTATTCATACATGATACAACCCACTCCCAAAGACGACATAACAAAAAGTGACAAATAGGAACATTATACATTGATTGTAAACTTCGAATTAGTTAATTAGGGTTGAATTTGATTCAATATCCATATTTCTTAACATTATAGAGATATATGAATCTATCCTTTGATGTGGGGTTTATCCGATTTTGATCTACATAATAAGTTATTCATGCTTTTATATCTATTGAGCATTATAGTCCAAAGATAGCTGAGAGTATGAGTTATAAAAAATTACAATATAAAAAATAGATTTATGTCATACACATTGAACGTATATTTAATCTATAATAACATGTAATCGATAAACATTTATTGATATTTACTTGTAATTATTTAATACGTAATTTAATTATTTACACAGTAAATCCATAAAGCCTAAAATTTTATAGAGAAATGGGAGGAGGAATAAATTTACCACGCTCATCTCTTTTTTGCTTTTGGCTTTTTACAGTACCTACGTACCATGATCATCTCTGGTTGTTTACTACTCCCTCCGGAGAATAACATTATACTCTCAAGGCTGGTCAACAAATGAAAAAATAAAGGCGTGCATAACTTTTTGGAATTAAGAAAAGAAAAAGAAAAAGGGTCAGCTTTTCTTGAGGGATCTCCTAAACTTAAATTGTCATCCATTCATTTAAACTGAAAATAACTGATGAATATATATATATATATATATCAATTAAGAAAAACATAAAAAGTAATTGTCTATTGTTCTAAAAACCCTTATTTATACTTTCTCCGTTTCATATTAAATGAGCTACTTTCCTTTTTAGTATGTTTCAAAATGGCATGGCCCCACAATTCTTTTACCCCTTCTTTTAAGACCACAAATTTCAAAAATTTTCTTCTTTTTTCTTAAACTCGGTACCGAGTCAAACTAGCTCAAAACAATATGAAATGGAGGGAGTATTAGGATAATGTATAGGACTTAAACTCAACTAGCAACCGCTTGAAGTTTTCACTCACCAAAACTCTTATTTACAGAACATTCTTCTGGATGATCAGCATATTTTCAGGGAAAAGTGACAAAAGAAAAAAGAGAAAATAAATAACAAAAAGAAAAAAAAGGGGATAGTGTAAAGAAAAAGGGGAGAAAAATCCTTTTCGTGCTCTTTGAAAATCTACTTAAAGTAGATTCTATTCGTATCTTTAATCTGTAAAAGTAGTGTCCTTTTATCTTTTTCACTTTATTATTTCCTCAATTCCTGATGGATATTTTACTGTTTAGCTTTATTCTTTCACAGTTCCTGGATAGCCCTTTTCTTGATTGCTATCGTATAGGTGTTTTGTACTTTTTTCTGACTCACTATTTATTGCCTCTATGTATTTTTGCATATTCCCTCTGTAAAAAAGTAAAATATTCCTTTTTTAAGTATTAGTACAATATTATCCTTTAATTATAATCTAATTACACAGTAGCTAAAAAATTCTTAAATTATAGAGTACTTTTTTACATCATAGTTAAGTTTTATAATTTGTATCCATCAACTATAAGGTAATTATTGACTTTTTTTTTTCTGAAAAAAGGCAAGTGTTGAATCAATAATAGCCATATTCTCTTTCCCTTTTCATATACAAATTACTTAATATATGCAGATTTTTATTTTTTATATTTAATGTTAAAACTCTGTTCTTCAGAGAAAGCAGCGACTGGAAGTAAGAAATCGCTAGAAACCTCGACTAAGCAACTTGGGATTAACAAATCCAAGTTGAATTATATTTTTTTGGTGAGTAGTATAGAAATCAGCCGGAAGAAGCTATCTAAATCCAAAGGCAAACCAGAGAAAACTTTGGAAGAAGAAACGCAAAGGAAAGGATAGAGTTGTACTTTGCAGACACAAAAAATCAACTGATTTCTTTAAAAAAAAAATTCAATTTCATCCATCAAACCCTAACTCGAAAATCTGTAATTAATTCACTCTGTTTTAACGAATTTGAAACAAAAAAGAAGGAGAAAGAGATAGAAAATAATAAAATTGATATTAACAAATAACAAAAGCACTTGCAGAAGTTGAAGAGATAAATTTGAAAAACGCAGAGGAAGAAGAAACGTCAGTAATAAACGGTGGCTGTAGAGGTAAATGTGTAGGTGTAATGCTGTTAATATCATAGGAAGATCTAAAATAAGCTTTGAAAATGCCCCAGAAATTTCCATTATTTACAAATTTCTCTGATGGCAACGAACGTAAAAATATTGAAAACAGGGGCAAAAAAATAAAACCTTAAGCTGGCATGTCAACGAAGACGTGTCTGTGTCAGCTAATATACTGGCACTTCTAATATAGTAGAAAAGTAAAATTTTATACACACACATTCTCTTTTTTTATATTTGGGTTTTCCTATTGATATATTTCACCATTAAAGGGTGGAGAATTGAAGATTTGATCGAATCAAAGGAAGAAGAAGAAGAGATTCGGGAAGAAATCTGATCTCAATTGCAGAGAATGTAAAATGAATACAATGGCTAATTAGCTAACAAACTGTACACATGGAAGACATAGAAAAGTAAGAACGAGAAGAAAAACCCATTTGTTGCTCTCCCGTTTCTCTCCATTTCCTTGCGTTCATTTGTAGCCACTGCTAATTGCGTACTATCCATTAGCTGGCAACCAACCCTACTGAATATATCCCCTTGCAAATTGATCTCGAATGAAGCATATTTTCCTCCAGTACCAACAACAATCTTGAGGAGGTTGATACTCCAACCAAGATGCACCTTTTAAGTATATATGGTCCACCTATTTTACTGATAAATTGTATACTTTTTTAGCTATATTCCATATATATTTTGCAATCGCTGCTTGATTCCATAAATCACAGTGAATGATCCCTAAACCGCCTTCTTGTTTAGGTTTGCAGACTAGCTCCCAATCTACCAAAGGTATCTTATTTGTGTTAATTTTTCCATCCCACAAGAAATTCTTGCATATTGCTATTATACTCTTCAATATCTTCTTAGGCAGAATGAATATAGATGACCAAAGGAATGTATGTGCATTAACACTGAGTTTACTAGTAGTACTCTTCCGCGTATGACAGATTCTTTATTCCCCAATATTTTATTCTAGCACACATCTTCTACTAACATTTTACAATCCACAACTGAAATTTTCTTTGCTGAGATTGGCACCCTTAGGTATCTGAATGGTAATGAACCTCTCTTGTAGCCAGTCAAATCTCATAAATCTTCCACACTTTGCCTATCCATATTAGCACTATAGATGTTGGATTTAATTGCATTGGTGTTCAGCCCTGTTGTATTTGAAAAACTAGCCAGCCCCTTTAACATCATTATTACAGATTGCTCTTCACCTCAACAGAATAGAATCATGTCATCTACAAAATACAGGTAATTCAATTGTAACCCTTTACATTTTGTGTGGAAGGCAAACCCATGAAGTATGGCAACATGCTTCAAGATTCTTGTAAAGAACTCCATACATATGACAAAAATTAGTGGAGAAATTGGGTCCCCTTGCCTTAGCCCCATCTTTCCCTCAATGTTTCCATATATCCCCCTCATTAATTGCTATAGAGTATCTAGTTGTAGTTATACATGTCATTATCCATTTGATGAACTTAATTGGGAAATTTAGAACATACATCATCTCTTGCATAAATTTCTATTCTACAATATTATATTTTTTCCTCAAATCAATTTTGATAAGGCAGCTTTTAGTAATAGCTTTCCTGTTGTATAACCTCACCAAATCTTGGCATATAAGCACATTCTGCACAATAATTCTCCTCTCCACAAAAGCACATTGATTGGCTAAGATTATGTCTGGTAGAACTATCTTTAATCTCATACAAGGCATCTTAGAGATCTCTTTGTATATGGTGTTGCAGCAAGCAATAGACCTGTAATCCCCCACCTGTTTTGCATGACTTGTTTTTGGAACTAGAGTAATTTTTTTGGCATTAAGACATTTTAACATTCTTCCTTTCTGAAAGAACTCCAACACCCCTGAAACTAAATCCTTACTGACTATTTCCCAACAATTTTTAAAAATTGACTACCATATTCATCAGGCCCTCGAGCTTTATCCCTTGCAATTGCCCAAACTGCTGCTTTGATATCTTTTTCTAAGAACCCTTGTTCTAGCCATTCCCTCTGCTCCTGATTGATTTTTAGCCCTTTTCTAACCGGTTCACTACACACATGTTGCCTCCTTCATGCTCTTTCCCCAAGTAGCTTTTTATAAAATTCTATAAATGCTTGTGTTATTTCCTCTACTTCTCTTTTTGTTTCCCCATGTGAGTGTATGCCTGAAAATATTATGTTCTTATTCCTCCTCTCTGTTATTGCACTATGAAAAAAATTTGTATTTTGATCACCTTGAGTTAACCATTGAACTCTGCTTTTCTGCCTTAGGAACTGGTTCCTATCTTCTCCCCATGTTCTGCACTCCTTGGCTAATTGTATTTCTTTCTCAATTAGCACTTTGTTTCTAAGTTCTCCTTGTAATACTAGTTGACATATCTTCAATTGCTCCATTGCTTTCTAAGTGTTCCTTTCAGTGTTCCTTGTTCAGTTTAATTAAGACTGCTTTAAGTCTGTTCATTTTTCCTACCACTTGAAATAATATGTCCCCAACTATCTCAGCTTCCCAACTCTTCTTTACTTTCTCCTTGAAGTCTTGTTCCATTGTCCATATATTGTAGTATTTGAATTATCTTCTGCTTTTGTATTTGCCATTATCCTAGTTTATTATGGTTGGGCAACGATCATACAACCCCTTATTTATATAATGAACCTCTAAAACTCGTAATGTTGTCATCTATTCTATGTTAACTACAATTCTATCTTGTTTACCGTGAAAATAGTAACAACAATTAAATTTGTAAATGAGATTCTAAGAATATGTGATCTATTTTTATACTAGTTGTTAGAGCGGTTTATGCTAAGCGTATGAAGTCTAACGAAGAAATGCGAGCTAAAACGGGACAGTAGTCAAACCGAAGGGCTTGCTGCCCGGGCTTTGGATTGGTTGATGAAAGGCCTCGGGGTCGATATCCGGCTCGAGCTCGAGCTATCGGGGATAACCGGAGAGGGGATAATAGTTAAGATATTATTAAAGAGGGCTCCTTATGGCCAATGCCAAGCAGTAAATGAAGAACAAGTATGAAAGCAATAAATGTAGAAGAGCAGCCTCGAGCGGATGAGTTAGAGAGAAAAGAGAGAGAGAGAGATATATTATTTATCCAGTGTAGAATAGTTGGAGCCACAGCAGCTGGCGAGGATCCCCTTTATATAGGAGGGGGAATACAATATAGTACAGAATGCATTAAGTGTAAAGACGCGGAAATGGGATGGCTAGCCACGACGCGAGACTCTGCTGATGCCAATTGCTTGCCTCGGGAGTTCCCCACCCTCGAAATTTTTGCTGGGTCGGTCGTGAATGAACCTCGGGGGAGGGAGCTTGACCACGACCTCATATCCTCGAGGTACCAATATGACTTCCCGAATGCACCCCAATGGCAAGAAATCGGTCCATCCGATTTTACCGTATATAGATAGTCTCTGCGTTTTCTAGAACGAAGTGATAGGAAACAATCTTGAACTGTCATCTTGAGGTCATCATTGTCGTGACGTCAATAGTCTAAGAGAATTAAAGGCTATGTTCCAGAGAAATGTGCAAGTCCGCCGTCAGATGCAATAATCGAGGAACCCACGAACTGCCATTGGCTCGCCCTTTCTATTCCCCAAGAGGTTCCTAAAAATGCACTTGATGCTTGATACTTCTTACTTTCACCCCACTTCCAAGCTCACGAGTCAAAATCCTTTGTCTTTTACACCTTTTCATCCTTTTATAGAAGAATTTTATACCATTGACATGGCTAGGACCTCTAGGACGGTTCCCCAGCGGAACGACGCTGCATAATTATCCCGATCGCCTAGGAAGGCAACCAAAGCGAGTCCTTCTTTGGAACAATGTACCCCGCATGACCTTGATATGTCAGATGATTTAAACATCGATGTCCCTTCCTCTATACCGGGCCGGTGTGAGCACGTATCTCGATATGTTAGCATCGTGAACGATATTAGCATAGTAAGGACAGACTACCGATGGAGCAAGGCACTAGGGGTGGGGATTCCCGATCCCAATGCTAGTCTAACGGACCATAAGGTCAGCTTCCTTTACGTGTACACTTACCCATTCACCCTGTGTCCCGATAAATCTTCCGAGTCCTCAATTCTGGAGATAGACCCCCGGTTATTCTTAACTTCTGCGACCAATACCAAGTGATGCTTGGTCAGATCTACCCTTCCTTTTGGAGGATAGTGTTGATGCTTCACCATTTCACCTAAGGGGTTAAGGGTGAGACTTTTACCCTCAATCATCTGATCAGGATATACAACCCTCAATTTTATCGAGGTTTAATCAAACTCCATCATCGGTCCAAAAAATCTTTTTTCTTGAGCGTCGATGAGGGTGTTTATCTAGGTAAAGACCTCGGATATCATCCCGGCCCAGAGGATGCCCTTTTTGGAGAGGTGGAATACCCGGTCGTAAGCAATTTTTCCCTTTATCCACTTTTTAACTATTTTTCTTTTCAAAATAAAGATTTTTTTGTGCTTCTTGGAGCCGTTGCTTGGTACCCAGAGGCGGTTCCAAATTTGTCAAAATGGATCAGGCGGTTGGACGAGAAGTTCCCATATCATGTTCGGTCTTGGACCAACCTAGCCAAGAAGAGTTGGGTGGCCAAGAATCATGGTAATGCTCCTTTATCACCTATGACTTGCACTTGTGTTTCTTCCTAAGCCATTAATGAAACGATCTCGTAGTTACTGCGCTGGTGCAGGTCTTGGCGAGAATATGCAAATGAGGCCACCCCTAGTGGCGAGGTAGGGGCTTTGGAGCCCGATATGAGTAGGAAGAGGAAAATCACAACAGTTGATGTTCTTCCTTCGGCAAAGAAAACCAGGGTACTTGAGCATCGAGCCGTTGCTGGTACTTCTGCTTCAACTTTAGAGGTAAATCCTGACATCGAGGGAGAGGATGAGGACGAACGCTCCCTGGAGCGAAGGATGAAGTCAAATGCGAGAGCCTCCAAGCTAACTCAGGCTGAGGCTACTGAGTCCAGGATGGTTGACTCCGTCGGCCTCGTAAACCGAGAACCCTCAAAGAGGATGTTGATGTAGCTTCAACTCGCGTAACTGGATTCGATGCAGTTTTTACCGGGGGGATCACTGCCATTGGTCATGAGGTGTCGGGGCCCGAAGCCTTTCAGGAATATGGATTTCCTCTTGGGGAAGTTGGCAACATGAACGACTTCCTCTCATGCTTCCGGGTCTCGTTAGGGGAACTGCAGGATGCTCAAGGGATGGTCAGTATCACAATGGGGATCTTTATTCAAAGGGGAGGCTCTATTGCCAACATATTAGATGGTGTTAGTGATATCGCCGAACTCGATATTCCCGACGCTGTCAAAGTGGCATAGAAGTTCACGTAGCAGGTGATAGCCCTTTCTTGTGCAATTTTTTCGTCCCCGAGCGTCATTTTCAGTCTTTCTAACCTTTCCGCTATGTTATAGTGCAAAGAGATGTACGATCATGTCATCTTTCGGCTCCGCGGGGAGCTTTCTTATTGTGAAAAGGAGTGGAAGAAAGTTACCTCAAAGCTGCGGGATTTGGAGGCTTGCTCTATTCGGGGAGGGAAAGAACTAGGAGAACTCCGAGCCACTTTGGAAACGACGCTCAGGGAAAAGGCCAATCTTGCTGCTCAGGTATTTTGCCGTACTCCTGCTCGACTTTCATTACCGTATCCCCCACATACATTGGTTTACATTTCTTTTGTAGGTCAAGCAGAGCGGTTCACAGATTAACCAACTGAATATGGAGATCCCCGAGTTGAGAAAGTGGAATGAAGTAGCGGCCGGGGAGTTGGCGACCTCCCGGTATCTTCTTAAGGATGCTCGCAGGGAAGTTGCTGCCTTAGCCGTTGCTAAGTCCGAGGTTGAACAAAACATCATCCCTTATCAAGACGATGCAGCCACGACGCATAAAATACCTCGTGACATATCAATAGCAACTGAGAAAAAATTAATCCGAGCTATTAAGCATTCTAAGGCGGAGGTGAGGAAAGAGACCCTGGAGGAGATCGGAGCCAGAGGTATCGATATGTCATCTGATCTCAAGAAAGCCCGTTAAGTGGAGGAAGAACTGGCACTTTTAGTTGCTCTCGATGTGGGCGAAGATAGTAATGATGAGGAGTAGTCTCCGAGTCATTTTGTATCCCTTCCCTTTCCCTTTGTATGCGGCCCCCGAGGGGATGGGTTGTGTAAAGATGTTTTTTGTCAATGTAAAAAAGGGGGTTTTCATTCCGTCAGTCCCTTTTTTTCTTTTTAGCCTCTTCTTTCTTTGCCCCTTTGCTTTCGCATTTTAGATCTGCCTCTCGATGTTGGCCCTTCAGAACCTAGTCTTGGGACAATCGGAACTCTAAAACTGGCCATGTCTCGGGGTTAAATTGACAACTTCTCTTGAATTGATGCTCATGTCATCGGGGGGCTTCCCAGGCTGATTTTGCCATTATGTTTCCCAAGGAAAGGATGATGTTAACGCGGCAAGAATTAATTAACCCTCTTGGGTAGGAGGGAAATTGTTGCTTTGCCCCTATATATTTGCTCATCCGTCTCTGCTATGGCAAATTTGCTATTTTGAAAAGGTTATTTCTTCCGCAGAGCCTGGCGCTTCGTGCTAGTCCTTTCGCTCCCCTATTTCAGAATTTTTTTGCTCAGATCCTGATCTACCCCCCCTCCCACTTTGCCACGGCCATGGAAGCCACATCGATGTCTGATCATCGGGTGGAAGGGAATCCCTCTTGGGTTTTGCATTCGATTGGGGCCAGCAGCTCGCAATCGATGTCAGGTGAACGAGGCTCAGGATACCCTATCTTGAGGAGAGTTGTTATGCCGGGGAGACCTCCCTATGTTCCGGGACATTGGGAGCATGTATTGAGGATCATTTCATCAGATGGAGAGAAAGACCTTGAGATGATCAAAAAAGATTGCGAATGGGGGAAAGGCGTGATTTTGCAGGTACCTTTCTGAAAGGAGAGCATTATGACGTATGTCGAGGGATTTTTCAGCGTATACACACACGTTCTTGTGCCGAGTTCCCCTTATTGGGTCCTGCTTGATTTCTATCAGAGATATCAGGTAACACTAGCGCATGATAATCCCTCCCTTTTGAGAATAGTGCAGGCGATGATATATTTTGCCGACAAGGCCAGGATAAAGTTTACCCTCAGCCATCTTGTGAGGTTATATCGACCATTGCGCTTTCAGGTCCTGATTTCTCTTCATCATCGATCCACCTGAGCTCTTGTAATCGGCAGCGAGGAGGATGAGGACCGGGAATGGATAAATCGGTTTGTTTGGATTTGAACAACAGATGTCATTCCTAGAGAGTTTTTGCCATTTCCTGAGAAATGGAACTTTACACGTAAGTGCCTCGTACTAACTATCTTCATTTAGACCGAAGGCAGGCTCCGTAACAATATCTTTTCTCTTTACTTATAGCAACTCATTGGTCGCCGAGTGAAGTCCTTGATTTAGCTGGGTGGTCTCACAATCTGGCAGCTTGCTCGATTTACAATAGGTGTTGCTAGCGAGATCTGTCCAAAGGGAGATGGGAGGCGAAGAATCATGGTAGGTGCCCAGCGCTTTGCTTCCTAAAAATGGCACTTTTCTTTCCAATTTACTTGATTTAACTATCGCAGGTGTTGGGGTCCTTTCGAAGTGAATCCGTGTCCTTCGGGGGAGGAGGAGAGATTGTCAGCCTCAGGATCAAGAAGCATTGATAAAAGGAAAGATGTTCTGGGGTGCGAAATGGCTTATAGCAAGGTGACTCCCTCTCTGCGATTAAGGAGAAGCGGTTTGGTCGATTGGCCACCTTATGGAAGTGGCACACCCTCGGACGTTGCTTCGGCCTTCTGTGAGGCTAAGATTTTCGGCCTCATGCTGAGGTTTGACTTTTATAAGATTGTTCCAACCATGTTCTTTTCCCTTTCTTTATCTGGTTTCCTTTTACAGGCCTTTGATAGGCTGAAATCCGAGGTGCTTTGAAGCGAGGCCCTGTTGCGGGAGGCTTTAGATAGGGAGAAATCCCTCAAGCTTCTTTATGCAGCGAAGGAAAGCGAGCTCAATTCCTTGCGGCGTGAGGTGGATTGGAGCTAGACTCGTGAAGTCCGCCTGGAGAAACAGGTACCCTGTATTTCATGCTGGCTTGCATTCCTTTTCTATCTTTATGTCTTGATGTTTTATTTGAATGACAAGTCGGATGAGCTGGGACAGCTCTAGGGCGAGGTTGGTCGAGTCAAATGTAAATTCAACGAGCTGCAGGCACGTGCGAATGCTTATTTTGCGGACAAATAGGGGGCTTGGGCCAGGGTTTCTACTGTTGAGGTGCAAATCCAGACCGCTCGCGGGAACGATTCTGCTCGGGCGAAAATGATCGCAAGGCTTTTGTCCAAGCTTTCGAAGGCAAAAACAGAGGTGGCGAATGTCCGGGCCGAGGTTGCATTATGTAATACTAGGGAGAGATAGAAAGTGGCAAACTATTCGAGGAGTGCTGTCATTTCTAAAGCTGAGCTGAAGAGGGCTCTTGATCGTCCAAGCAATAGAAAGGAGTATGCGAGGTGCAGATCCCGAAGGGAAATCCTCGATGAGATTCATGCCAGGGGCTTCAATCTCTAGGGGGAGATAGAGTGATCCAAAAGGGAGAAATATGATTCCAAGTTCTTTCTGTCCGATGCAGAAGATGGTGAGGAGGGATCCACCGGGCCATAGTTGTTGAAGTGGAGAACGCATAGTCCCTACCTTCTTCTTATTTATATAGCTTTCATAATATGTTATAGACTGAGCTTGCGCTTCATTGCCGGTATGTGAAAATAAGAGGGGGAACCCCGTGATTTGTATCTTCTGTACTCTTGTTCGTCAAGGTCTCAATCGGGTCGATTCGACCTTCGAATTGGTAAAAATTTCCGAACCTGTAATATGGCACATATGTTCATTAGGCCGGCGACAACGGTTGTTATTTTTTGCTTTTGGGCGTATGCATTTTAACCATTTTCGGGTCCAATCTCTGAGTCGGGCTCCGATTCGAGATCAATCTGCCCCCAGTTTTACGTCTGCACGGGCTAGTGACAATGTCTCTTATGCCTTAGGTCGAAGCCACCTTTCGTGTATGTGGCCCTGAGGCTTGTGGAGCTGGCGATGATGGCACTTACATTGTTCCCTTAGGCATGTGTAGTTAACTATTTTGGATCCGGTCTCCGAATCAGATTACGACTCGAGCTCATTTTAATCCTCAAGTTTTCAAAATTTTAGCTGGCGACAGTGGCTCTTATGCTTAAGGTCATTGCGACCTTTTAGTGTATGTCCCTGAGGCTCGTTTGGCTGGCGACTATGGCTCTTACGCTTTTGACCTTAGGCATATGTAGGCTTTATTTTCCTCTCGTTAAGGTCTTTTTGAAATGATTTTTCCTGACATGTCATTGTTTTGGGAAGAACCTCGATTTCAAGTTGTTAGCGGCAATTTTCGAGCACCTCGAAAGGTTTTTAGCTCGTAGGCTGAGTAGCTCGAAGCCTTGTGATTTAGAGCTGACATGGTCGAAGCTCGCTTTACCTGTTGAGTGTAGCCTCGTTTAACCGGTTTTTTCCAAAGTAGGTTCGAAGTAATGGCCTGTGATTTTGTTAGCGAGACGGTCGGGCATCACCGAGCCGCGTTAATTTGGCTGATGCAACCATTTTGACCATAGTCGTTGTTGATACCCAATTTTTCCCTGTATATTTATTATATGCAAAATATCTTTAAAATAGCATATATATATGCATATATAAGTATGTCCAAGCATTTTACCATTTTTCCCATAATTTTTTTTAAGGTTTTTAAACTGATTTATTTCCTTTTTTCATCCATAAAAACCATATGATTATTTCCAAAATTATTATTTTTTTGGTAATGCATTTATTGGAATTTTATATTTATGCTAAAATATAGCTAACATAACCGTTGTATATTTTTACAAGTTTATTTAGTATTTTTAAAGCTAATTGCATATCGTTGCAATATTAGCCTATTTTAAGATTTAATTGCGTTTATAATTATAAAATTAACTTCAGTATTTTTAATTTGATATTTATATATTATTAACTATTATAGTACCTTTAATTTGTTTCCAATAATTAGTTTATTATTTTTTATAAAATAAGTAAGGGAAAATAGCTATTTAAATGTTAGCCTATTGGTATTTCAATATTGGCCAGATTTGGCACCCCAAATTAAACCAATTTCAAACCTCATTACACGCCCAAATCCTATATTTACCCAACCAACAACCCATTCAAACGACCCTCCCAGCTCCACGTCTAATCCAGGCCATTGATCAAAATGATCAACGACCATATTTCAACCTTACCATTTTTAATTACCCATTACCCCAAAACCCTAATCACTTCTCTTCATCAGCTGCCTTTGAACCCCCCCCCCCTCCCCCCATTCTCTCAAACTCCCTCAAAGTTTCTTAAAAACCCTAGCCGCCTCCCACCACTTCCGCCCTAAACATTATCGGAATCTATGGCTTCCAAGGCTGTGGAAGCCCTATTCCCGCCTCCTATGCTCCTACACGCTTGTTTTTTAAGATTCAAGGCCTGATCACGACGGAGTTTGGTCCAGGATTCGTTTAATTCGAGTTCTATGGCCATCTCCGACTTAGCTCTGGCATGCCATGGCTGTTCGAGCCTGATTTTAACTTCTCCAGGTTAGATCAGTAACTTTTCCGAGACTTTCTCACTACATGGGTTCTTTTGAAACCCTAAACCTTCGAGGTTTTTTTCTGATTCTTTTAGATCCATTGTATATTTGTGTTCTCTCTAAGCTCTTATGTACTTTTCTCAAAGTTCTTTAACACTACAACTTCAAAGCCTTCATTTTTTTCCGATTTAGGGTTTCGTTAAGTTATTCTTTAAGTTTCTCTGACTTTTTTATCATGTTCTACTATTTCTTATGTGTTTTCTTATATTGTGTCTCTTATGTTATCTTTTTCTACTGCATCTGTGTTTCTGCTGTTATATTTCTTTAAGTGTTCTTCTATTATGTTACTTTATTTCTTATGTAGGTTCTTCTACTGTATTCTTATATTGCTTCTCCAACTTTGATTCTTATGTGTTTCTTATACTGAAAGATGCATGTTGAAAATCTCAATTTCCTTATGAGATTTTTGAAGTTATTTCGACATTACTTTGCCTTGATTACTTGTCCTTACACTCGATTGAGGGCAAAACCCTAGAATTTTGGGGGTTTCATTCGAGTGTTGAGACTATTCACTATCTGATTTGCTGACTCTTCATCTCTGAACTTGCCTGACTTTGAAAACCCTAATTTTTGGACCTATTTGAGTTCCTAGAATTGTTTTCATCTGCTACTTCATTAAGTCTCAAAACCATTATTTTAATTTTGTTTCTTCATATGACTCTGAATTTTGCCAAATTCTATAAAACCTTTTACTTGACCCCTTCTCGCATGCCCGGTGTTTTTATGATTATTATATGTGATGAACTTCCTTCTAAAATGGCTTTCAAATTTATGATTAGTTCAGACCTCCTTCTGAATAGGCCTGATTGATTTCTTTTCTTGTTTGCTGATTTCCCTGTGATTCAACTTAAGTTAAAACCCTTCTCAGCTTTTATGACTTGGCTCATTCATGGATCAGTAATTACAAGGCCCCTAGCCTTTGATTTATTGGCTACTAATTGATTTTCTTACCTTATTTGTACAACCGTGTACTTTAAAATTCTGTCCGTAAATAACTTTGTATGTATTTGCCCCTAATTGCCTACTTTGCACAAAAGGCTTGGTTTGATTTCTTTCCTTAAATAACTTTACCGTTTGAATCTGAATTCCTTAATTAAAATAAGCCTTGTGTGATTGATTCTTAATTGATATTCAATTCCTTAACTGTTTTCTTACCTTATTTCTGCCTGAGTTTCATACTATAAATGCACGACTCTTTCATTAACACACAAGGCACAGTCTTTCTGAACTCACACTTATACACAATAGTATTCTCTCTTCTTGTCTACACTGTGGCCTGTATACAAGACCTACTGCTTTTTCTCTGTTTGTTTCTTTGAAACTGGTATGTCCTGATTTAAGCTTTAAGCACCACAACAATGTGTTTATTTATTGATTTTTGTATCTATGTCTACTTACTGTTTCTGTATAGTTCAACACTCGAATTAGTATGTTGATTTCTTTCTAACTATTTACATTACGAGCCCATACTCCCCACCCCCTTTGTGTGTTTAAGATATGGATTGGAGCATGGCAATATGTAAATTATTGCCCATGAACCTAACCTAATCCCCTGGGATCCTAGCTTCTATTAATGTGTGTTTGGACAAGCTTATGGTATGCTAGCATTCTCCATTGTTGGGCATGCCCACAGCGTGCCCTTTGCCTTTTTTAAACTTCCCTATCCCCCTAAAACCCTTATGTGTATTTGTTTCTCCTTTTCCCCTATCCCTCTCAAAATTCTGCTTCTACACTTGCACTCTCTCTTAGCCTCTTAAGTCCTGCCCCTCTCATGTGAGCCTTGCCTTGGGACCCTTGAGCTCCCCCTGAACTTGGACACCCGAGCGCTGGCATTTCCACACTACACTTGTCCCTATTCTGGTTTTGAAATTTGGGTGTGAGCACTGCCCAGGGTCCTTTTGATGCCTTTAGGGAACTCTGATGCACTCAAGTTTAAGAAAGGCTTTGAAGCAAATGGCATTTGAAGTGGTTTGGTTCATAACTCAGAAAGGAAGACAGGAATCTGTCTTCTTCCGATTGTAATTTTCCTTTATTTTATTTTTTTCCAATGTAATTCATTACTGGGTCTGTAATAATTTTGTAATAAACACTGGGGTTTGCTAGTGAAAAGGGTTTCGGCATTGATGCATGCAAAGGGTAGAATCATGCCTGCAGGATTATTTGATTCTGCACATTCAATCATATTTAGAAATCATGCCTATAGGATTGCTTTAATTCAACATAATGCGATCATATCTAGAAATCATGCCTATAGGGTTATTTTAATTTTGCATATTCAATCATAATTAGAAATCATGCCTATAGGATTATTTTGATTTTGCATATTCAATCATATTTAGAAAACCTATAGGTATCTTAAATTCTGCATATTCAAATAGAAACCATGCCTATAAGTCTATTCTGAATTCTGCATATTCAACTCTATATAGAAATTATGCATATAGGGTTGTTCAATTTTGCATGTTCAATTAGATCTAGATGCCATGCTCATAGGTCTTAAATAAATTCTGCAAGCTAGATACCATGTTTATAGGTTTAAAACCAGTCTTACGCATTTAGATACTATGTCTATAAGGATTCTGCATTTTTATACCATGTCATAAAGTGTTAAAATCAGCAACACATATAGAAACCATGCCTATAAGAATTCCTAATCATTTAAAAAAAACTGTGCTACTTTGCTATACTTCTGAATCAGTAATAGATATCATGTTCATTAGGATCTCGCTCAAAGCACTTAGGTAAGCCTTAGGTGATAATGACTGATAAAAAACTAATTTGCCTTTGTTAACTAATAACTGACACAATCAATAAGCAACCTGATCCTGACTTCCTCTCTGAGCCATGTATCAAACTAGTCTGCCTCAGCAACCTCCTCTTTTTCACCTTTAATGTTTTAATCAGACCTAAACAGTATGTGTAAGTCATGCTAAGCTATGTGTTTCTGTCACGCCCCAAACTCGAGGAACATGACTGGCGCTCGACCGGGTATCCTCAGTCAAGCGGACCTGGGTGCCTTTCCTAACCCACGAGCTACCCTTGTTTTCCTTATTCAATATTCCAAGAACTAGCCATATAATTAATTTAAATCACCTTTTTCAAAATTTACATACATAATAGTTAGTGAAATTACCATTTTGTTGTCCAAAAATTGAAACCTGGATATACATAAGCTTCTAACCCACGTCCACTGTCTACGGAGCCTCTAAAGATACAACGGGATAATACAGTACTTGCCGGTAACAAGGCTCCGGCTATACCTTACACAACAGCAAAATAAAACTACGGAAACAAGCGGCCTAAGCCACATAGGGCCCCGAGAGGAATGGGGCTCACCAAAACAACTGACGGAAGGCGAAGAGGGAGCTACGATCGGTGGGCTGGAGTACTTGCTACAGATCTACCTACAATCATAACACGAATGTAGCGCCCCCGGCAAAAGGGACGTCAGTACACTTGAATTGTACTGGTATGTATAACAAACTTTGCACCAAGTAAACTCAAGCCATAGACAAGTAAGTAACAGTAAAAGAACAACAATCAAATACATAAAGAAAGAAACAATCAAGCCAAACAAGTTTTACAAACTCTCCCGTTTCCCCTTCCACTTTTCCACATCAATAGATTTCACATTTTTGCTCATATTTTCATTTCAACAGTGATTTCGACCACTTTCCGCCCTTATTACCTCGGCCACCCTTATTACCTCGGCCACCCTTATCACCACAACCCGCACCTTATTATTTCGTGTTGCGGGGCGCAACCCGATCCCACCGTACAGTTTCAATTCACAAACAATCACACAACAACAATAAACAATTCACAAAGATCACAACAACACTTCTTAGGGAGTAGAAACAATAATTTACAAGTGTTTCCATAACCGTCAATGTTATTTCTGTCATATTCCACGTTTCACAAGTGTTTCACGTTACAACAATACTTGCCCATGATAAACCATAGACGTTAATATNCCATACATACATGGAGTCGAATTCCCTTTTTAAACTCCTATTATCAGTCACCAAGCAATCTAGTCACGTCAATCTAGTTCACAAATTAACACATACACCTTAGAATTTAAAATTCACAATTACTATCCGGGTTTATTTAGGTTATCAACCCTTCTTTACACAAATTCTTTACTCCCTCCCAACTACTCTTACTAGATTTTAGGTTTTAATAAACATGCATGAGTGTTTCAACCCCTATTATCAAGAACTAATGCATGAGACTTTCCCCCTCTCAATAAATCTGAAAGTCCATGAAAATGGGGTAGGGATTTTACCTGTAGAAATGGAGATGAAGACACTTGCTTTAAAATTTCCCGGACCAAATACTTTGAGGAACAAATTTTGAAGAAGATGAACTTTTCTCTCAAGAACCCCTCCTACCTCTCTCTTGTTTTTGCTAAGAAAAATGGTTAAAATGAGGGGTTAGGGTGTTTTATTAAAAAGGGGGTCGGGTTTTAAATTTTAGAAAATAGAAGTCCGAGCAAGATCTGCGGTCGCACTATGCGATCGCCGAATTGGAATGCGGTCCGCATATTGGACCGCAGAACTGACCCCAATTACTGAACATCTCTGCCTGGGTATGCGGTGGAAATGCGGTCTGCATTCTGATTATGCGGTCGCATAATGGACCGCATTTATAACATCAACTTAGACTAACTCTCTAATTAACTATGCGGCAGGAATGCGCTCCGCATACGGATTATGCGGTTGCATAATGGACCGCATTTTCAACTTCAATTTTGACAATTCTTCTACTTCACTCTGCGGCTGAAATGCGGTCCGCATAGCTGATCTGCGACTGCATTCTGGACCGCAAAAATGGAAATTTTTTGGAAAATTGATTCTTTTGGTTTTTAAGAGCTTAGATCACTACCAAGGGCCGCGAAGAATTCTACCCATTCTTAACACATATTCGTAGTCGACACCACGAGTTACTAAGTTTTGAGACCAAAAATTATTTACGGGGCCTTACAGTTTCTTTGTGTAAAGGAGGTATGTTTGAGCCCTTTATTTATTATGTGCTTTCCCTCAATTTGCTATACATGTTTTGTATATCGCCCTAGAATTTTTACCTTTAAAACCACAAATAAGCCTAATATCCCTCCCCTATAGGATTAGTAGTCTTAAATGCCTCTAAGACTGATAGGATTGGGATGGGTAACAGCATGCAATAAGTACATGAAACCATTCCGTGTTTTAATACCTTAACAGGGTGGGAGAGGGTAGATATGGATATGATGACCACACGATAATGCAACGCGTAGCCCCTCATTAAGGAGTGATTACCGGGCATTGTGTGGGGCGATCCATATTATTTATAAACCTAGGACCCCCCCCCCCTTCCCTTTGTTTCTTTGTTTCTCTGCTTTTTCTCAAATTTCAAACTATTTCTTTAAGAAAAATCAGCTTTCTTTTGGTTCTTTCTAACTTTGTTTATTTGTAACCATTATGTGAAAATCCCCTCTTACTTGAAGTCTTTATTTGCCTATGTATTATTTGCACTGAAGTTCACAACAATAGTCTGGCGGGGAAACACACTAGTGGATCCTGAGGGGTGCCTAAAATATTCCCCTTTGGATAATTTCAAGCCTTTAACTAATCTCCGGTTACTCAAATCAAACCCTTCTTAGTGTCCTAATGCACTTTAATCATTAGGTGGAGACTCTTCAATTGAAACCCAATTCCTGAAAAGGAACGAGATGTCCTCCCAAATGTCATAAACCCAATTTCACGTGAAAAGGGGGCGCGATAGCATGACGAATTTGCTGAGGATTTCTTTTAGGCTTTTACCATTTCAGGCTATTATTGTGACTTTACGCTTCTTTATATGCCTTTATTTGCTTAATGCATTTAAGTATTTAATTCCCTTTTCTACGACAAAACTAACTTGTCTTTTTGTTTCCTTCCTTATTTCTTTTACTGCTCTCCTTTACTGCTTTCCTTTATTACTGCTTTAAATTATGAAGAACGGTTGTATTTACTGCTTTCTTAACGTGCAAATACGTGACAACTTGTTTTAATTATTGCATAAGCATGTTTTCAACATCATATTCCACTCGTGCCAAACGAATACCATAGCAGCGCTTATAATGAGTGGTTGCGCCCTTCCAATATTATCACCCCCTAAATCCGGCAAAGGCATATTTGCGATAAAACTAGTCGATCAACGGTGTAATCTATGGTTCCGCGCCTTTCCCTCTTGAGTTGTCCTCTCAAGGGTACCAGTCTAAAACCCCATAGAAACCCTTTCTATTTTAATTTTGCATGCATCATGGTCAAACCTAGCCAAGTCAGTTATGTTGTCCGTATAATGACTCTTTAAGATAGCTTTGTCCAAAGTCCACTGGGTTTCCCTAAAACTCAAACGGACATTATCAAGTTTTGTGCATTTATTTGGAGAACTAAAATGCTTTTATGCCGATTGTTGATATTAAATAGTCGAGTCTGGTGGGGGTAAGGGCCTAACCTTTTTGTCTTGCAGAAATATGAGGCTCGAAGTCCCTAGATTCGGCACGATCACCAACATCTACCCCAAACTGCTAAGCTGGTGGAAGGATTTTAACTCCAGTGATCAGACTCTTATCCGGAAATATTTGGGAAACCTACCCTGTCTCCTGGAAATTGGACCTAACAACAAGATCGTAGAAGCTGCTACTCTGTTCTGGGATTGTGATAGGTTTGTGTTCCGCTTCGGGGACATTGAGATGACACCCCTACTAGAGGAAATAGGAGGAATGGCTGGCATGCCATGGGAAACTCCAGGTTTGTTAATGCCAGAAAACTGCAAGGGTAAAGGCTTTCTCAAAATGATGGGTCGAAAGAAGAATCTAAACTTGACATCTCTGAAAGAGTCGTACATTCCCTTTGATTATTTGTACGAGAGGTATGGTCATAGAAAATCTTACCGTACTTATCCTGATGAGTTTGCCCTTGCATCATTGGGGCATTTTCACCAAAGGGTCTTTGTCTTCATGTTCTGCCTCTTGGGGATGATAGTGTTTCCAATGAAGAAAGCAAGGATCCATACCATGCTAGCTATGGTCACCAAAACTCTAATGGAGGGAATGGACGGACAACCATTCTGTCTCGTACCAATGATCATTGTAGAGATATACCTAGCCCTAGAAAGGTGTCAACAGGGAGCCAAACACTTCAAGGGTTGTAATCTGCTACTTCAACTTTGGCTCGTGGAACACCTCCAAAAGGGTGAGTACCGATAGGAAATACATCGAAGGGACTGGGACAATCATATCGCTTTTCATCACCCAAAGCGAATGAATTACATGCCCAACATGTTTGCCCAACTGGAGAATGCTAGAGAATGGGTCGAACTCTTTGAATATCTAACTGAGGACCAGGTAAAATGGATGTTAAAGTGGTTCCCAACCGAAGAGTTCATCGTCCAGTCCAGGGATGCACCTTTCCTAATACTAATTGGCTTAAGAGGAACGTACCCTTACGTGCCTCTCTGAGTTATGAGACAAGCAGGTAGGAAGCAGGTTATACCCAGGGTCGACAAAATGAGTCACTTCGGGAGCACATGTGGAACTGCAAGATTGTCTTGGGAAGGGACACCATCAAACCAGATAGATACCATACAGGTTGTGCTCCTTATTATTCAGGTTGTTTGGAGAATAATCACAGTGGACTGGGCCAATCTAGGTTTATTCGAGTTAACAGGATCATAGATGAAAAGGCCGAAGAACAGGTCAATTACAACCATCTACGAAACAAAATTCAAGAATGCAAAAGCGAGCACCGTGAGATATAGGAAGCCAATCAAAAACTAATTGAAGAGTTGAAGGATATGACAGTTAGCGCCAACAAGCGATTGGTCTATTTGGAGCAAGGAATAGTAGAGTTAGAAAAGAAGTTTCTCAAGAGAGTTGAAGACTAACGGACTGCTAAAGGAAATAAAGGCGGACATCTAGCCAGAGCTTACTTGCTGTTGGGACAGCGCGATTAAGAAAGCTATTCGATGGAGCCAATGATGCTGAGTCTGGGGAAGGTGATAACTAGGGATTTTAGCATATTTTATTCTCCTTCGTGCTCATGCTTTGGTTATAAATTGTTACAAAATAGTCCCAAAAGGCTCATAAGTGTGCTTGATTGCATGTTTGATTAACAAAGTGACAAAATGTCAAGGATCAGCTCAAAAGGAGTAAAATCTGCTCAAGTGTCAAAGACTGGGCAACCTGAAGGAAAGCAGGCCTAGTGCGGACTGCGCAAAGTGGTATGCGGCCGCACTAGGAGATTCAGAGAGTTGGCAAACTAGGCTTAAGGTAACGCGGTTGTGGTTCAGTTTTAGTTGCCCACAATGAAGGCTCCGCATCCACACTACCTTTCTTGCGGTCCACGAACAAGAGATTCAGAGAGTTAGAATTATGCCAAGCCCAAGCCATGCAGTCTGCGGTCGTTATTGTGTGGACCATGGTAATTACCTCCGCAGCCGCGGTCTATTCTCCGCGGTCCATGGAGCCTAACTTCATAGAGGTAAATTTTGAATTTCAAGAACTTTGTGCGGCCGAGATCCATTTTGCGCAGCCCATACTGACCCCATAAGGGTATTTTTTCCTAGTTTTTCTAGCTTAGTATAAATAAAACATTTTACCATTTTTAGGTTAAGTTGTATCTGCAGAACTGAGCTGCGCTCATGAAAACACCCTTTGTAGCCATTTTTAGCACCTTAGCTTCAAATTAACGATAGATTCTCATAATATTTAGCATTTAGTTATTATGTCTTGTTCTTCATCTATTTCTTCATTTTTTTCCTTCAAGCATGAGTAGCTAAACCCATTAGCTAGGGTTGTGGCACAAACCTAGTATGGGTAATTGATGGGTGTAGCCATCTAAGGTTAGATTGACTATGGGTGTTTGCTATTTGGGTTGATTTTATGTTTTAATCTAAGAATTGGTGGTTGCAAACACTGATTCAAGTTTTGTGGAATTGATTCTTCTTGAGAAAGAGAGTTTATGTCTCCAAAATTGACCCAACAAGGAATTGTGATGGACTCATGAGAAATGATAGTCCCAATTAACGGGTTAAACCTCGAGAGAGAGTAATCACCCTACTTGAAACCTAGTTGCTTGGTTTAATTTGCCTACCCATTTTGCCTCGAGAGAGAGTCAATTGGGCAAAATCACTCTTTCTACTGAGAGGTGTGAGAGTGGGTAAAATTGTGCAATGATTATAGCATAAGCCCCAATCATATCAATCGAACCGTAGTATCATCCACCCGTCAATTAGCCATCTTGGTAATGTCATGACCCTAGTTCCCTTCTTCCCATTAAATATAACTTAGCAATCATCTTGTAGTATAATCTAGTTGCAATTAATAGTTAAATGATAGTAGTTAATTTGAAAACGCAAAATATGTTTGAAGTGATATTTAAGGCAAACGCACATCTCTAAGCTAGACAGATATTCCAACCCCATTACTAGCTCCCTGAGGAAATCGACCCCGACGCTCAAATCGGGTAAAAGCTATTGCGACCCGCTCTTCCTACCTTAGTGTAGTGTGGAGTTACAGCGATTAGCTTTTGTCGTCGTTGCTGGGGAGCTTTCGATGTTGGCTATCTATTTAGTTAGTTTTGTGTTTTGTTTCTCTTTCCTTCTTTGTTACTAATTTTGTTTGTGTCGATTACTTATGTACAAATGGCTCTCAATGCTAATGACCCTCTTGGCAATGTGAATGCGGGGGAGGAGGTAGATGATCTTGATCAAGAAGAGGTTTCTATTTTACCTAAAGATCCACGTAGAGGCTGTCAGGCCAATGCAAATGACAACAATAATATTCAAGACCCTCCTGCGCCTCCATCAAGAGTGACTCCAAGAGTTCTCCCAAATCAAGGGTATGCGAGTGCCATTGTTCCTCCCCGAATCGAGGCGGGGAATCACAAATGTTATGTTGACCTTGCTTGAGCAAAGAGGTATTTTATGGGCACCTACGATCAAAATGCCTACAAGCACTTGACGGGGTTCGTAGATATGTGTTGAGGTAGCAAGCAAACAAACATGTCCGAGGATGTGTTAAGACTGAGGCTTTTCCTGTTCTCTCTTCAGCGTAAAGCATTGGATTGGTTAGAAAGACTCCCCAATCATTCCATCACAACGTGGGATGAATTGGCGGACAAATTTATTTCTAAGTTCTTTTCACCAAGTAACATGGTGGCGCTTCGAGATGAAATTTTGGCCTTCAAGCAAGATCCAACGAAACCTTTGCATGAAATATGGGAGCAGTATCGGACTATGGTGAAAGAGTGCCCAAATAATGACATGACCGAGGCAATGATTCAACAAACCTTTTATCGGGGCATTAATACTACAAATCAATGCATTGTGAACCAATTGGCCAGGGATAATTTTATAAAACTTCCATACCAAGAGGCATGTGATGTACTTAATGAGATGGCCAATACTTTGTGGCATGGCAAAGTAGAGAGAATGTGCCCCAAGGTGACACCACGGTCATTTATTTGCACAAGGAATTGCACGACCATGGTCAAGCTATTGCTGAGCACATTACTACCATGAACCAATTGGCGAAAGTGCAATTGCAACAAGTCCAAAATCTACGATAAGTTAATTCCATGGAATGTGTTTTTATGCTTAAAAGGAGTCAAAGAGGACAACAATCTCAAGGAAATTATGAACAAGGTGACACCAATGATGGTGGTGTTTATTCAAATGAGTGTTATTATGATCAAAGCGAAGAGGTCCAATATGTCAACAACTACCAAGGGAATAGAGGCAACTCTTCGAATTAACAATGGCATCCACAAGGAAATTGGGGCATTCAACAACAAGGTGGTAGCAATTAGAACAACACCAATCAAAAAAACAATTGGGGAAATCAACAAGGTGGTAGTAATTGGAACAACAACAACCAAGGCGGTAATTAGAGGAACAACAATTCGGGCAACCAAGGAAATTGGAATGGAAATAATAACAACAATGGTAATCAAGGCGGGTGGAATAACAATGGAAACCAAGGTAATCGGGGGAAAGGCTTTCAAGGACCCCAATGTACCAACAACCGAACAATCTGCCTACGTTTCAATCTCAAGGGTCTAGTTCTTCGGGTAATGATATGGGTCGAATTGAAATCATGTTCAAACAAGTGATGAAAAAGAACCAAGACTCCGATGCTCAATTGGCTTCCCACAATACCTCTATTCAAAATTTGGAGGTGCAAATAGGGAAACTCTCTCAATCATTAAATGCTCACCCTAAGCGTGCTCTACCAAGTGATACAGTGATGAAACCAAAAGGTGGGAACAATAACAATCATGTGATGGCGGTTACAACAAGAAGTGGGAGAGGGATGTGCATGCCTCGAACGAAAATCAAGTTGTGGATGATGATGTTGGGTTCCAAGAAGATGTGAGTCCTTTGATAGTTGAATATGTGGTTGAGACCAATGTGAACAATGAAGTGAGGATAGATATTTATGAGGCCGAGGTGGAAACACAAGATGCCATGAACCTATCTAGGGAACACGTGATTGATATGCCCGAGCCGGTGGTGCCCAAAGCCAAAGCACCTTTGCCTAGGCCACCCCCACCTAATCCTCAATGGTTAGCAAAGCAAAAGGGTGATAACCAATTCAAAAAGTTCATCAGAATGATGAAGAGTCTTACAATCAATGTGCCTTTGGTGGAGTCACTTGTGCAAATGTCGGGGTATGCGAAGTTTATGAAGGATTTAGTAACAAAAAGGAGGTCGATGGAGTGTGAAACAATTAAGATGACTCATTAAGTGAGTGCTATCGTACATTCTATGGCCCCGAAACTTGAAGACCCCGGAGCTTTTACTATCCCTTACACTATTGGTAGTGCGGAATTTGCCAAGGCCCTTTGTGATTTGGGGGCTAGCATAAATTTGATGCCTTATTCGGTCTTCAAGACTCTGGGAATTGGGCAACCTAGGCCAACCTCAATGAGACTTCAAATGGATGATTGGTTGATGAAGTGGCCTTTGGGTATAATTGATGACATACTTTTCCGGGTGGACAAATTTATATTGCCAGCCGACTTTGTCATATTGGATTGTGAAGTGGACTTTGAAGTCCCAATTATTCTTGGGAGAGCTTTTCTAGCAACGGGGAAGGCTTTGGTTGATGTTGAAATAGGTGAGCTAACTTTTCGAGTGGGAGATGAAAAAACGGTCTTCCATGTTTGCAAATCCATGAGGCAACCCAATAGCACCGTGGTGTGCTCTTTTGTGGACATTGTCACAACTGTGATAGTGGATGACATAAGTTTTATGATCAACATGGAGGATCCCCTTGAGTCCGTGCTTCTAAATATGGATGCCAATGATGATGCAAGCAGAGTGGAATGCATGAATGCATTGCACGGTATGGGCTCGTATTCTTATGAGCCTAGGAAATTGTCCTTGGATCTTGAAAATCGGAAAACTCCACCAACTAAGCCATACATTGAGGAGCCACCGCTGTTAGAGTTGAAACCACTTCCTCCACACCTCAGGTATGAGTTCTTGGGCTCAAATTCTACTTTACCAATTATTATTTCTTCTTGCCTCACTAAGTTGCAGGTAGACGCCACCTTGGCAGTTCTCAAAAGGAGGAAGAAAGCAATTGGGTGGACATTGGCCAACATTCGGGGAATAAGCCCCACATTTTGCATGCATAAAATCATTTTAGTGGAGGATGCAAGGCCTTCCTTAGAACACCAAAGGAGGCTCAATGAGGCAATACAAGAAGTGGTGAAGAAAGAAGTAATCAAATGGCTAGATGGGGGTGTGGTTTATCCAATCTCCAATATTTCATGGACTTCTCCGGTCTAATGTGTGCCGAAGAAAGGAGGGATGATGGTGGTGACAAATTACAACAATGAACTTATTCCCATTCGAACAATTACCGGGTGGAGAGTTTGTATGGACTACCGGAAACTCAACACAGTGACCCGGAAGGATCATTTCCCGTTGTCGTTCCTTGACCAAATGCTTGATCGCGTTGCAGAATGAGCTTTCTATTGCTTTTTGGATGGGTATTCGTGCTATAATCAAATCTTAATTGCCTCGGAGGACCAAGAGAAGACCACTTTCACATGACCATATGGTACATTTGCTTTCTCTCGGATGCCATTCGGGTTGTCCAATGCTCCGACGACCTTCCAACGTTGCATGATGGCTATCTTCACCGACATGGTGGAAGGCATATTGGAGGTCTTTATGGATGATTTTAGTGTGGTTGGTTATTCCTTTGAAGAGTGCTTGGTAAACTTGGATAGAGTCTTGGCTCGATGTAAAGAAACTAATCTCGTTCTCAATTGGGAAAAATGACATTTAATGGCTGAAGAAGATATATTGTTGGGTCACAAAATTTCTAAGCATGGGATTTAGGTATACAAGGCTAAAATCGAGGTGATTACGAGGCTTCCTCCCCCCCACTTCTATCAAAGGGGTGAGGGGTTTCCTTGGGCATGCCAGGTTCTACCAGTGGTTTATCAAAGATTTCTCAAAGGTTGTGAATCCCCTTTGCAAGTTACTAGAGAAAGATGCTAAGTTTGTTTTTGATGAAAAATGCATGGAGGCCTTTGAAACTTTAAAGCACAAGTTGACCACTGCCCCGATCATTACCGCACCCAATTGGAGTTTGCCCTTTGAACTAATATGTGATGCAAGTGACGTTGTGGTAGGGGCGGTGTTGGGCTAATGAATAAGCAAAATGTTCCATCCCGTGTACTATCCAAGCAAGATGATAAATGAAACTCAACGGAATTACACAGTGACGATGAAGGAATTATTGGCCATTGTATTTTCCATGGAAAAATTTAGGCCGTATCTTATGGGGGCCAAGGTAATTGTGCACACCGATCATGTCTCCCTTAGGTATTTGATGACCAAGAAAGATTCCAAGGCAATATTGATGAGATGTGTGTTACCTCTCCAAGAATTTGATCTAGAAATTGTGGACCAAAAAGGTAGCGAGAATCAAGTGGCGGACCACTTATCCCGTTTGGAGGAAGAGGGGAGGCCTTGTGATGGGCTAGAAATCAATGACTCATTTCCCGATGAACAACTCCTTGCGGTGTCAATGAATGATATGTCATGGTTTGTCGATGTTGCTAATTACCTCGTGATTAAAATAATCCCGTGTGAGCTCTCTTCTATCCAAAGGAAGAAACTCAAGCGGGATAGTTTGGACTTTTATTGGGATGAGTCGTACTTGTTCAAGATTTGCACTGATGGAGTAATTCGATGGTGTGTCCCCGAGGGTGAACAATTGAGTATTTTGGAGGCTTGTCATTCATCCCCCTATGGTGGCCATCATGGAGGGGTGAGAACAACTTTGAAAGTTTTGAGTTTTGGTTTCTATTGGCCAACATTGTTCAAAGATGCAAGTAATTTAGTGAAAAGATGTGATCAATGTCAACAAGCGGGCGGGATTTCCAAGAAAGATGAGATGCCTCTAAACACAATTCTTGAAGTTGATATCTTTGATGTTTGGGGTATCTATTTTATGGGCCCTTTTGTTAGCTCGTGTGGGAACACATACATTCTTGTAGCAGTTGATTATATGTCAAAGTGGGTTGAAGCCGTGGCCTTTCCCAATAATGAAGCTAGAAGTGCAGTGGCATTTCTAAAGAAAAGCATTTTCACAAGGTTTGGTACACCCCGGGGAATCATTAGTGACGGAGGATCTCATTTTTGCAATAGAGCTTTTGATGCCTTGCTCTCCAAGTATGGTGTTAATTACAAAGTCTCTACACCGTATCATCCTCAAACAAGTGGCCAAGTTGAAGTATTAAATAGAGAAATCAATAGCATCTTGTCCAAAACCGTCAATGCCAATAGTACCGATTGGTCCAAAAAGCTAGATGATGCTCTATGGGCCTACCGTACTGCTTACAAGACCCCGATTGGTATGTCACTGTACCGGTTGGTGTTTGGAAAAGCATGTCACCTACCGATGGAATTGTAGCATAAGGCCATATGGGCCTTGAGGAAGCTTAATTTTGAGTGGGATGTTGCGGCCAATCTTCGTGTTGAACAACTCAATGAACTTGATGAATTCCGGTTCCATGCATACTCTAGTTCGTCCTTGTATAAGGACAAGATGAAGCACCTTCATGACAAATATGCTCATGGAAAGGAGTTCAAAGTTGGTGCTTTTGTCCTCTTGTTCAATTCTCGTCTAAGGTTGTTTTTGGGAAAGTTGAAATCTAAGTGGAGGAGGCCATTTAAAGTTGTGTGTGTAATCCCATTTGGTGCTCTAGATTTGAAGAATCAAAGTGGTGAAGTTTTTTGAGTGAATGGGCACCGTATCAAGCATTATCTTGGGAAGTTTGATGATAGCCATGTAGTGGCTATGGTTCATTTCAAATGATATGATGATAAACTGTGTCGTTCCGCAACGTTAAATCAGGTGCTTCTTAGGAGGCAACCCATGTCTTTTTCTTTAATTTACTTTGTAGTTTAGGATTTTTGGACTAATTGGTTGTGAAATGCTGTAGGGATTGTGTTGATGCAGTGCAAAGCAAGTTGAAAGAAAAAATTGAATAGTCTTTGAAGTTACCAGTGTGGCCGCGGTAAACTTTGTGCGGTCCGCACCGGTATGGGTTAAGTGAGGGGCTCTCTGAAGTTTGCCACTGCAATCGCATTCTATTTAGTGTGGTCCGCGGTGGATCTCCACGGCCGCGGTCGCTTTTGCGTGCTCCGCGGAGGTTGCCTTCTCAAACTTCATTTGTATAGACCCAGCGTTGTCTGCTGTCCGCGGTCCGTTTTGTGCGGCCGCGCTGGTAGGTAAGGCTGGTTCCTACTATTTTTTATAAATAGACCCCAGGGGTCACCATTTATTTTTTTCGAACTTTTAACACTCAGAGGCATAAAAAGTATTGTTCATACCCTCGTGTCCCCGTGATTCTTGCTTAAGATTGATTAATTGCATTTCATCTTCACAATCTGGTAATATTTCATCCATCTTTCTTTGATTAAGTTTATAATTTCATTTTATTTTCATGACCAGTAACCTTAGATTCTTTTTCTTCTCGTCAGTTTCTTCTTCTTTATTTAGTTCTTAGCTTAGAGTAGTTTTAAATGCTGGGTTTGTGTGTTGAATATGCATAATGAGTGGATAAATTGAGTAGGGACAAGTTAGGTGGAAAACTTGATCAAGAGTTGCACAAATTAGAAACCCTAACTTAGTGCCTAAATTGGAACTCTTCATAGACCGCGGTCACTTTTGTACGGTCCGCGATGAAATTGACCTGCAATTTGATTTGTGCCAGCGCGGCCCTATTGCACTTCGTGCGGTCCGAGTTGACTCACCGCGGCCGCAGTGCCATTTTGTGCTGGCCGCGGTGGTAATATTCAGAGAGAATGTTTGAGGGGTCTCAGACTTGTGCGGTCCGCGGTGGCCTCAGTGCGGCCGCACGTCCATTTTGTGCGGTCTGCACTTGCCTGTTCCTGCAACTGTTTCTGCAATTATGAGCTTCTCTTATGCAATTCAGTCTGCAGCTATTTCACTGCCTGTGCTTAGACTAACAATGTTAGATGAGTGTGTTTGCAGATAATGGTCAAACAAAGAGAAAAGGGCTCCAAACAACCCGACAGATGTGATTCCTCCCAGGGAGGCAAAGGAAAAGGAGTGGTAAAACTCACTCCCCAAGCTCGGGAAAACATCAAAAAGACTCGGAAGTTAATTAAAGCTGCAGATGTTTCCCATTCCTCGGGGAGTGAGTATATGCCATCCCAGGACATCTCCTCAGACTCAGTCCCAAGTCACATCACCACCAACTTCCAACTGAATGATACCCCTCTCGCATCACCCACAATCAAGAGGCCAGTGAATGTAGTTTTTGATTTATCTAAAGAGTTCGCAGCCAGTAGTGGAGATGACTCTACCTCCCCCAAAGCTTCATTATCTGGGGAGAGTGCAGGCGGAGATGAGGGTGGTGAACCTCAAGTGGGGCGGATTGATCGAACTAGGAAGGCCGAAGTGTGGGAAAATAGATTCGTGAGCCAAGTGGCTTACCAGAAGTTTAGAGAGTAGTGGTTGGTAAGTCATTTGATACCGGAGAGGATCTTCATTGACAAAGACTTACTAACCCACAAACCTAGCGTGCAGAGTGAGTTTATATAAAAAATATCTCAAAAAGGAAGACATAGAAAAGTAAGAACGAGAAGAAGAACCATGATATACAAACATACAATTTTTATACAATATATAAATTGATTATATACTCATGATACACAAACACACTCTGGATATACTCAATATATACTTTAAATACATAAATAGACTCAGGATACACTTAATATATATTAAGAATACATTTTGAAAACTTAGGATACGATGTATATACCTTACATAACAATATATATACAACTTTTATACAAAAATATAATACAATTATCTTGCATGTATTACCTTATACGTGATCTTTTTCCAAGTAAAAGCGATATGTATACAATTTTTATATATTATACTATACACTCATAATATACAGACACACCCAGGGTACACTTAATATACACTTTCGATCTATAAATACACTCCGCATACCTTTAATATACACTGAGAATACATTCCCAAACTTAGGATACAATATATATACAAGTTTTATACATCGCATAGCAATATGTATACAACTTTTATACAAAAATGTAATACAATTATCATGCATGTATAACTTCATTTATATTTACATGTATATAAATCCTTATATATTGTATAATTGCGTATATGCAATATTTAATAAAAAATTATAATATAAATACCATCTAGTCACCCCATTAAACCCAAAACCCACTGTTGATACCCATTTTAAAAGATCTTCACTCACAAAATACATTATGATCTAATGTATAAAAAAAAAGAAGAAAAGAAGAAATCACCTGTATAAAAAAGAATAACTTGCTGAGCTATCATAAAGTTTTATATCCTTAAAAAAAATTTCCTAACCACTTAAAAAAACCATTAGAAATCAAAAGCTTGACTAGAAAACCTCGCAATTTCTACTGCCACTCTAGTATCATGCATCGTAACGTTGATCGAGTAAATTCTTTTAAAAATTAAATTAAAATTTTTGTGATTTTTCTAGATTCTCAAACAAGATTTTTCACTGTAAATTAAAAAATAAAGAGAAAATAAATATAGATCTGTACTGAGAGATAAGGGAAGGAAAAATAAATAATCAAAGAAAGAAAAAAGGAAGACGAGAAAGACACACAGAAAAAGGGTGAGAAAGAGGAGAAGTTTTATTTTGTGCGTCATACAACTAACACTAATTTTATATATATATATAT
>MU721394.1:33175-43856 GCA_026770625.1 Nicotiana glauca | reverse complement strand
TCGCAGACTTCATTTGGAAAGTCGAAATTTCCTCGATTTGGGATTTAAATAAATCGTTGACTTGGGACACCATAACTCATTCCAAGTGGTGACTCTGAAAAATAAATAAATAATCTCATTTCGAATATTGTCACTTAAATTGGAAAAACTCCCTTGTACCTTACACCTCGGGGTAGGTACGCAAAAAGGAGATGTGACAACCCTTCCCGATTTGTCGAATATCTCAGAGGAAAAATGGAGTGGACTCTGTTGACTTGTACCACCTGGTTACCGAGGCGGGATATTGGACAACTTGATCGTGGTGGTCAAATTTTGACCAATACATACGCCACATGGAAAAGTTGTTCCCTCTGATTATGTTAGTATGTGGCATCATTTGTCAGTGAAGGCAATTTAAGAACAAACCAAAGACTTAGCACAATACCAACAGTACTCGTAGAATTTGTTATTACCAGAATGTCATAACTTTTTAAAGGCTGTAAGAGCATATTATTAATGGTAAAATTTGAATTTTAATATTAAAATATTTCATAATATAAAATGTGCTATCTTTTTAAAACAAATTAAAATAAAAAAGTTGCATATAAAATATGGCAAATATCACTTTTTGCCCCGACTGAAACTATCGACATCTGGTAGCTGCAATAATATATAAAATTTGTATATTTTTTGTATATAACATACATAAATATGCATATATACAAAAATATACATTTTACGGCTATTATTTGGAGAGCGGCTATACATCATCGATATTTTCTCTATAAAGTACTCCTTTCATTCCAATTTATGTGATACTTTTTCCTTTCTAGTCAGTCCCAAACCGAATGATACATTTTCATATTTAGTAGCAGTTCAACTTTAATTTTTTCTTTTTACCCCGTCACACAAATTTCTATAACTTGTTTTTAAAAAGTCATCATTTATTTCTTAAACTCGTGCCCAATCAAATGCTTTTACATAAATTGCGATAAAGGAATAGTTTATTTGTTGCTTTTCTACCACAATGAAATGGTGTTCACTTTTCATCAGTGTACTGCATGTTGAATAGTAGTTTGATGACATAGCCAAACTTAATTATGCCAACAGTAAGAATCATGAAAAAAACACTCATGAAACCCTCAACTACCATATCTCCATTTTCCTCCCCAATTCCTCCAAAGCCACCAGATATTAACATGAACCCTAATACCACAGAAACTCTGCCACTACTAGACAACGCTATGAACATCGATACAACTCACCACTTGGACGATAACAACACTGCTTCGAAGACATATCTCTCTACTCTAACTTCAACAAATATGCCTCCTTCAACAATTAACATGGACATGCATATTCCACATCGATTGGCCTTTGATGATGAGCTAGAGGCTCCAACTGATCCCAACCTATTTATTCCTCTCTCTACAGAGGAAAAGGCAAGAATCTATAAACCATGGCAACATGCCATTATTATAAAGTTATATGGGAGCAAAATTGCCCATGATCTACTTAGGCAAAAAATATATAACTTATGGAAACCAACGGGAAACCTACCGCTGATAGACTTGGGATCTGACTTTTACTTACTTAAATTTCAACATGAAGAAAACAAGAACCATGCTCTCCATGATGGGCCCTAGTTCATCTTAAACCATTTCCTATCAGTACGTCAATGTGAGCCAAAGTTCATGGCATCTGAAATGAAATTAACCGACTCTGCTATATGGATGAGATTGCCAGAATTACCCACTGAGTTCTATGATCTAAAAATATTACACCTAGTGGGCAATATGATTGGAAAAATTTTAACAGTGGATACATGTACTTCCACAACAACAACGGGGAGATATGCCCGTCTATGTGTAGAAGTGCCATTAGACCAACCCTTAAAAATACATATTTTCATTGGGAACCACAAGCAAACCATTTTATATGAGAGCCTCAATCTATTATGCACCAAATGTGGCAGAATAGGTCATAATCAAAGGCTCTGCACATACTCTCACAATGAACAAAGCTCAACATCTCCACCTTCTATCAATACGAATAATACTACTCAAAATAGTGTAGATGAATGGAAAATTGTACATTTCCCCAAGAAATCCAGCAGAGGCCCTAATGCAATCATAGGAACTCATACAGGTAAGCTTGATACTGTATTACACAGTGTACCTTCTGCTAATACTCTTCCTTTTACTAATCTCTCTCTTGGAAACTCTCCCACCTATTCTAATACCATTACTAATGAGGTTTTGGCTAATCACTCGTTAAGGACTAATAACAGATACAATTTGTTACATCATTTGGACTGTAATGGTAATCAACCACCTACTAACCAACCGCCACTGACTAACTTAGATACACCCACTTCCATTCCCATACCCCTACCACACATAGTCCACTCGGTTCCATTAGGTCAAACAAATCATTCCTTAGTTACATCAACACATGCACACGGACACGTGGCATTATCTCACGTGCCAATAACTCACACTACCACAAATATGACTTCTATACCTAATATGGAACAACAGCTCTCACCACAAACAACCATACCAAATAAATTAACTTTGACCGACTTACCCAAGGCATTTACGTCCCCCCCAAACCCTACCACACAAGCCATGCAAGTAGGCAATCATGAGATTTTATCTGATCTATCTCCACCACATTCACCTACGCACAATCCAACTCCATCAATCACACTGATTTTCTCTACTACTCATGTAGCTGCATGCCCACCTCTTAATCTCATATCCCAAACGATACACTCCATAAATTCACAAGCAAGTTCAATTAAGCAACAAAATATTTTCACCACCACTCTAACACATCAGAATTCCATCACAGCGCCAGTGGGCGTAAAATACTCACCATCTCCATCAAAGTATAGCAGCAACACCACAAGCACTTCCACTACCACACCTGATAATGGAGCCTTACTCCATAATCTACACTGCCCAGAGTCCTCTTTCCATACCAACCCCAGTCTCGTACCTAGAGATAGGTCTATAGAATCATGCGTTAACAGTCACAATAGAGATAAATCATCAGGAGGTGACACTGTTGATAAACAATCCAAGGGATTTGGCCCAAATTATGGCGGAGGGGATGAGAATAGGCACCAATGCCTATGGGCGCTACTACTGGGCTCTCATGTAAGGCCCTCACTTGGACCCTTATCAACCACTCAACCTCCCAACTCTAACTTGGGACCAAGCTCATCTATACCCTTATCGAGTCCATCTCCCTTTCTACCCAACCACTACTCTAGTAACCCCATGAATACAACCATATTTCCTTCCCCGACCACACCTACCACTACTGGAGTACACACCACCACCAAAACCTCCTCCATCCTCAGTCCACTCACCCACTCATCCTCACAACTCACCAGAACAGGAAGATAATTTTCAAGCAGAACTCGAAGTGGCCATCGTCTACAACAGGGAGACAAGGCCAGTGCATGCATGCTTGGATAGGATAAAAGTATTTATCCAGAAAGAACAATACGAAAGAAAAATCTACGTAAGGTGCCCTCAACGACTGATCAAGACTTCAATAAGAATAAGTCCAACATCAAATTCAGACGTCGAAAAATATGCCATGCTCTTTCTACCAATTTTCAGTCTGCGTCCAGGGGAGAGCAGCAATAACTGGAGGAATCCAAGGAACATCTTGCTTGAAACAAATAACTATAATATGAATATCATAATTTGTAATTGCAGAGGAGCACAATCAACTGACTTTAGAAGGAACTTCCGTTCACTTTGGATTACAATAGGCCTGCTATGGTTGTCCTGCTGGGTACTCATTGCCAGACTCATCAACATATTAAGTATGATTTCTACTTTACAGGGCTCATTGAGGTGGCTGCGATAGGATAATCTGGGGGGATAGCCCTAATGTGGCTTTCAAATATACTTAATGTTGGGCCAATAGCTACTACTGCTCAGGAGGTGCACTGCTACATAAGGGTAAGTCCCATGCCATTTACTTTTTTATTTACAACAATTTATGCTATCACAAAACTTAAAGATAGGAAAACTTTATGGGAAAATTTAATGATTGTCTATGATAATTATAAGGGGCCCTGGATTATTGGAGGGGATTTTAATGATATAACCCATGCATATGATAAGTTTGGGGGGCTACCAATAAATATGTCACAATCAAATAGATTACTTTACTATTTAAATTACTGTCATTTGGTAGAATTAGGTTATAAAGGAAGCCGTTACACTTGGACCAATGGACGGCATAACACTGCTAATATATTAGAACGTATAGATCGCGTAGCTACAAATTACATCTGGATAAATAATTTTTCGGATGTACTGGTTACCCATCTTTTGCGAACTCACTCTGACCATTGTCCTATTAAAATTGACCTCCCGCATAGGACCCTCGCTAGGAAATAATTATTTAGATTTGAAATAATATGGTCCTCACACCTAACTTTTCCTACTGTGGCCAAGCAGGCTTGGTTGGATAATGTTCAATTACTACCTGCTATTACTAGGTTAACTGAAATAGTTCAGGAATGGAATAGATCTACTTTTGGACATTTATTTAAAAGGAAAAATAAAATATTAGCTAGACTAGGTGGTATTCAAGCTTCTGTACATTACCCTACTAGTACTTTTTTGCAAAAATTAGAATAAGAACTTATTCTGGAATTTAAACACATTCTTATACTAGAGGATAATTTTTGGAAGTTAAAATCCTGCATAAATTAGCTTAATCATGGGGATGCAAATACTAAATTTTTCCAGTTATCAACTATCAACCGTAGAAGACAAAATAGGATTACTAATCTTCAAGATCAATGGGGAAATTGGATCAACGATCCCCATCTAATAAAACAGTACATTACTCATTTCTACAACCAACTATTCACTACAAATACTGATACTTTTGTGCCTAATAACACAGTCCTTCCTCATAATGTCCTAACTAGTGAAGACAAACATTGTTTAGCTCAGCCCTTAAAAGATGAGGAAATCATAAGCACCATATATTCTTTTCAACCTATGAAAGCTCCTGGGCCGGATGGCCTCCACCCTTTTTTCTATCAAAAATATTGGAATATTATAGGTGATTCTGTAAAATAGTTCTGTCATCAAGTATTTAGCGAATTTTGTGTTGAACCCTCTATTAACACTATTCTCGTTTGTCTCATCCCTAAAAATGATAATGCCTCAATGATCTCTCAATATAGACCTATTAGTCTATATAATACTATTTACAAGGTAATAACAAAAATTTTGCTAAATCGAATAAAACCTCTCCTTGAGCGTTTAATTCATCCTACTCAGTCTAGCTTCATGAAAAATGGGAGAGCGGCTGACAATGCGCTAATTGTGCAAGAAATATTACACTGCTTTCAAAAGAAGAAAGGACATCAACTAATATGCTCCTTAAATTAGATCTCGAAAAGACTTTCGACAAGTTAGAATGGTCCTTCATTCGTGACACTCTAGTTTCCCTAAATTTCCCTACAAATATCATTAAACTCATCATGTCCTGCGTTACGAGTACCAGTACTTACATTTTAATTAATGGAAGCCCATCTGAATACTTCACACCTACGAGAGGTAATAGGCAGGGTGATCCTCTGTCACCCTATTTATTTATTTTTTGCCTAGAAATGCTATCACGCCGTATCAACACTGCGGTCGATTACAGACAATGGATACCACTCATACTGTCTAGATATGGTCATCCAAACTCTCACCTATTTTTTGCCGATGATATCATCTTCACTGCTCAAATAACAACTACTACTTGTGCGGCAATTCCTAATATACTCCAGGAATTTACACACCAATCTGGTCAAACAATAAATTTTGCCAAATCAAAAATTTACTTCTCTAATAACTGTTAGAAGCTACTAGACAAGTCATAGAGCAACTTCTTCAAATAATTGAGGGAAATAATTTTGGCAAATACCTGAGCTTTCCTATTTTTACAACGAGACCTTGTAAAAGTGACTTTCAATTTCTACTGGATAATTTTAAAAACACTTTGCAAGGTTGGAAAACAACTTTTCTTTCAAGGGCGGGTAGAATTACTCTTATAAAATCAACTTTAAATCATCTCCCAAACCATTTAATGCAGTACATCAAAATTCCTGAGTACGTAATTCATGATCTAAACAGATATCAAAGAAATTTTCTTTGGGGTACAACTCCAAAACAAAAATGACTTCACCTAGTTAAATGGTCACAGGTTACACAACCTACCCAACAAGGAGGCTTAGGCATCCAAAACTTAAGTATTAAAAATAAATCACTGCATGCCGGATTAGCATGGAGATTATTCCATAACCCCTATATATGGTGGGCCAAAATACTATTACATGCTAACCTAAAGGCCCACAAATCCAGCACTCTACAAGGTTCGAACATATGGAAGCACATTACTAGATCCTGGTCCTATTGCCAATTAGGTGTCAAATGGAACCTCTCCACGGGGCAACATGTTAAATTTTAGACGGACCCCTGGATTATCAATAATAAAACAATGCATAGCTATATCCAGGGACCACTATCAAAATATGAGGATAAAAAAGTAGTCTCTAATTACTACCACAATAATGGTTGGCATCTCAGTAACTTACCTTTCCAATTGCCACCTAATTTGTCCTCTCAAATTACCAACATCTACATGCCTTCAACACCATTACTTCCGGACCAAATTTACTGGGGACTCGCTGAAAATGGCTTATTTACCACTAAATCAATTTATAATGCTCTACTTTGGGACTCTCAAACAGGTATGCCTCTTTCACACACCTATGACTGGATATGGAAATTACACATTCCACCAAAATTAAAAAAAAATTTGGTTAGTTACTTACAACAAACTACCTACTGCTTCTTACTTGGCAAGGCTAGGAATCATTCCTTCAAATGTTTGCAAGCACTGTAATAATGAAGCTGAAACAATTCATCACTTATTGTTCACCTGCCCACTCACAATCCCGTTATGGACTAATCCTGGAATATCTGCGATTACTTTTAATTCCTATACACAACATAATCATAACACCAGCTGGTTACATCAACTTATACACAATACTTCAATTTATAATCATTACAATGTACTAGCTATGACTTTAATTCCCTTCACCATGTGGCATATTTGGGTGACCAGAAATAAGCGTATTTTTGACACACAAAATTATTACTTAAACATCTCTCATATTTTAAATAATGCTGCTGAATTTAGATTCTTTACAAATACAGTCAAAAAATAAAATAACACCTTCAACACCTTCTTACATAAAATGGAACCCACCTGCTCTACCTTTTATTAAACTAAATATTGATGGGTCATGTTCACCGGGGAAGGACAAATATGGCATTGGAGGTGTTTTCAGAAACAGTCAAGGACAGTGGATATTAGGTTTTGCTGGGACAATACAACCAAGTTCACCAACTCAGACTGAGCTACTTGCTTTACGCATGGGTCTCAAAATCGCTATACATCAACATCTCTCACCGCTCATCATTGAGACGGATGCACGTACAATCATAGGTATGTTCAATTCCCCAGTTATGAAGTATACTAACATTATAAACGACTGCAGGTGCTTGCTTCAACAGCTGGATAGTCCGTCCATGCATCATGTTTACAGAGAGCAAAACTGTATAGCAGATAAATTAGCATCATATGGAGCCATGGAGCTGAAGGAACAGTGCAAGTTGTTTGGCCAACCACCACTTTTTGTCACCACCTTTTTGGAACAGGATCAGCAAGGCACTTATCAACGACGGCTTATTAGGGATAGCAATAGCTTGCCTGGCTCTTGCACTCTGAAACAACTAATGTGTGTAATAGTATTAGTGTGTGTAGTACTCACTTCTTACTTAGTAATAGTTTGCACCCTACGTGTGCTACTACTTATGTTCAGAACTCTCGTTTGGGAAAGTTTTGTAATCCGATGCCTCTACTGCATCGGCTAATTATGTGTATTGACTTATTTTAAATTTATATAACAAGTTTATCTTTCCCAAAAAAAAAAAAAAATGCAGCCATTTTTCCACTCAGGGCCCAGAAATTGGAAAAAGATTAAGCACTAATGATGATATAGTCAAAGGCGACAAATGTCAGGCAAGGGGGCAGAGGGCTAATAAATGGAATCGATGCAAGCAGCCAAAAGAGGAAAGAGGTATGTGCCTCTCTTTTATTGTGTCTGATCTGATGTCAAAGATATAGACTATAGAGTTGGTACCATTCTTGGACTTTCCCTTTCGGGAATTGCAGCCTTTTGCTCATTATGCTTCTACTTTGCTTTCCTCTCTTCTTCCAGTCCATTCTTAGATTCTATTTCCAGTCCCATTAGTGTTTGTCTCAATTCTACCCCAACTTCAGTTTTAATTTTTTTGTTGATTATCCCCGTTAGTATCATAATACTACTAAGAAATAGAAATTAATTATCAAAATTAGCGATAAATTATCAAAAAAATTGTTAGCTACAAGCAATTTGCGACAATGTACCAACGAAGTTTGTAGCTAATTCCCGTCTTTTTGTAGTGTAATAGTTTACAAATATATTTATGTACTTATTTTGGCCTTAAAAAGTACGCATTCTAATTCTTGGCAGCAATCGTCTAGGGATTTTGATTAATATTTACCATATAGTATTAATATAACCAACCATTATTGTAGGCAAAAATAACCATTTGATGATTCTTGAGGATTGTCAAGCAAAGAGCACATCCAAAAATACTCAAGGCCGCTTGGTTTAGGAAAGTTTTCCAAAAATTCGTTAAGAAAAATGATAACGCAATATTGATTAAAGACAAAATTTTGTTTCTGGGTTTAGCGCTGTTAAGTTAAAATATCTTCAGAAACTAGCGACTATAAAGGTTAAATTTTCACAAAAATAAAAAGTTGAATTTATTCATCGATTTTTATTACCATATCAAGTTCAACTGTCATTGCTTACGCACTTGGATAGAAGACTCGTCCAAAGAATATGCAAATCCACTTGAAATGCCATTAGTGGGAATTTTAACTTTATAGAAAGAATTTTAGAATATTTGATGGGAAGCATAAAATTTACTTAGATTTTTGGCATCTTTACTCCAAACCCAACAGCCTTTTAGCTTAGTAATTATCATCTATCATTTCATTGACTTAGTAATTAGGGAGACTCTGGACGGAAACTTTTTTACATACACTTAAATATTTACGATAAAAGATATAACATATGTTTATACAAAAATGTTATCTATTCGTCGTGGTTAATTAAGAGTAGTTTTATGCCATTTTCTCTCTTATATAATCATAGTAAATTTAGTGTTAATACACGAAAGTTCTTTGGGAGAAATTAAAAAATAGCCAGATTTATAACTGGTCGTTCAAAAATAGCTCAATTTCAAAAGTAATCGAAATTTAACCACTTTTTATGTAAAGATAAATTTGAGCGAAAACACTGTTCAAAATCCAAAAAATACTCCAGTATATTATGCTGGAGTTCCAGCATAAGTATACTTGAACTCCAGTATATTATATTGGAGTTCCAGGATAAGTACGTTGGAACTCCAGCATAATATGATGGAGTTCCAGCATAAGTACACTAGAATTCCAGCATAATATACTGGAGTTCCAGCAAGTATACTGGTCCAGCATAATATGCTGGAGTTTATACACAAATACAGCGAACTTCAGTATATTATGTTGGACCGGTCTCTAATGACTATTTTTCATTGATTTGATAAATGCTAGTTATTTTTAATTGACCAATCCGAAAACTGGCTATATCGTCCTATTTTTACAAGTTCTTTTACCCCTAGAACGGAGTCTTGTAAAGCTCCTTTTGACCAATGTCCTGCAATATGCCCTTTACGTTACTTTGTTTTAAGACTTAGGTAGACCGTACCTTATTCCTCACTTTTTCTTCTTATTGGAATATCCATTTTGATGATATATTTTTCTTTTCAGCCATATTAATAGTGAGCGAATAAATTTTTTAAACAAATGAGATACATAAGCATCTGGAAATTGGATCAAATATTCTACACATTATTATCTCACTTAGGCCATAATGTTTCTCATAGGGTGTGTCTGGTACGAAAGAAAATATTTTTCGTAAAATACTTTCTAATTTTTTCATGTTGATTGGCTTAAATATTTTGAAAAATATTTTCCGCATAAACTCATTTTTTTCCAATTGGAGGAAAATATTTTCCCTATCAAGAGAACATTTCCCACCATATTCCCTATTCCCACCAACCCACCCCCACTCCAACCCACGCCCACCTACCTACCCACCCTCTCAACCCCCACCCTCACCTTAAATAAAAATATTATTAATATTACTTCTTTTCATGTTATAAATAAATTTTTTTTTTATTTCAACAAATGAGTATTTTTTTCATGATATAAAAAAGTATATTTTTTATTTATTTTAACAAAAAAAAATATTTTTCATTTCATGATGTAAAAAAGTATTTTATTTCATTTCATTTAACAAATTGAGTATTTTCTTTTCATGATATAAAAAATATATTTTCTTTTATTTCAATAAAATGAGTAGTTTATTTTCATGTTGTAGAAAGAGTACTTTCTTTTTCAACCAAAAAAAAAGTATTTTTTTTTTATGGAGCACAAATTTCAACATTATTTTTGCTTAAAAAAGTAAAGTAGCATATTAGTTCTTTTGGGTTTAAGTGAATTTTTAGAA
>MU721394.1:13724-30049 GCA_026770625.1 Nicotiana glauca | reverse complement strand
ATATATATATATATATATATATATATATATATATATATATATATATATATATATATATATATATATATATATATATATATATATATATCTATAAATGTATCGATAATTAGGGTAGTTTTTTTTTTGTTTAATGAAAATAAACCAAAAAAATATCGAACCGTACCGAATAACTTTACAATGTGAAAAATATATTTATATATTAAGTTTTAAATATTTTAAGTATTAAATTTGTTTTCGTGACTTGAAATTATGAAACGGTTACAAGCCAACAAGTAATTAAACTCAAAATCCTAATTCCCAAACCTATTATGCAATTTCTATTGAAACTAAATTATTTCCGGCATATTCACTAGCAAGACACAAGGTATTGTAGTAATTACGTGTAGCAAAACTGCAATGTTTATTGAATATGGTTACTTTCGTATGATTTAGATTTATCGTTTATAATGTTTAATTTTCTAAAGACTTTATTCCACATTTTCATGGGGATAAAAAAAATACTACAATCCTGGGATTAGATTAATCATATTGTAATTTTCTCTCAACTAAACATGGGATAAACTCTTCTTAAATTTAGTCCCGGGATTAATTATTTCTTATCCCTCATACCAAATGAACCCTAAAAATATCTAGAGAGTTTTGCTAAGTTCTATAAATTAAAAATACGTATGTTGTTGTATTCTAATTCTTCTAGTAACTTTTACATGATATTTTTAAAAATTACCGAAAATTAACCGAACTGTACCGATACCAAAGAGAAACCGACATGATTGAGACAGTTTTGAAAAGTCTAATTTTATTATACTTAATAGAATAAACGAAAAATTAACATGGTACATATTTTATAAAATAATCGGCCAAACTGAACCATTGACACTCACAGTGAAAAATAAGGATTATAACCCAAATTTGAAATTTAAATCTTTTTATTCTGGAGGAAAATGAACCAGCGGGATCAACTTTTAAAATGGGAGGGAAGCTATCTACTTCAATAAAGAACAGGATCAGAGAAGTACTACTTCCATCAAATGACACCACATAAATTTTTTGGTGAAAGGAGTCCTCCATTAGAATCTACAATCTCGCACGTATAAGCCATGGATCAAAAAATTACAAAAATATGGCATTTTTATGTGGTATTTAACTTTTGACCCTCGCTTATCTTCAGGGACATCGAAATTTACAAAAGAATAGGAATAATAACTCTAATTGTCATACTTCTAGAAAAGAAAAAGCCTTAGTCTATCAACTTTTTTGAGCCTTAAATTAAAAAAGATCGTGAGTTCAATTCTATTTCATCACAATTTCTAACTACAAAGGCTCTCTCAAATATTGCAAAAAAAAAAAAAATATGCTAGTTGAGGTTCAAGTCTCTAACCTCTTAATTAGAGCAAAATAGAGTACACGACCAACGCGCCAAGAGATAATTTATGTTAAGTGGTGTTATTTTTTTTATTGTTTCGTTTTTTCATAGTATTAATACATATATTTAGTAAAAATTTCTACTTTGTTAAACGTGCATCCCCCCTACTTTACCACAGACCGAACTTCAAGATCAAAAGTTAAAAGTGTTGCCCATGGAGACAAGCGAGCGACAGCACTTGTTAAACTTGAAGTTCTGCCCGTGGGGCAAGTAATGATAAAAATTCAAAACCATCCACTTTGAGAACTATTTGCGTAATTTACTCGGCATGAATCCTCATCGTCTTCTCTTTTTTTAAAGGTTTAAAGGTGATCTTATTCTTATCCTCTGATATATTTTGGAGCCACCATACTCTTTGTTGTTAGTACATCGTCTCATATTTACTCTAACCCCTAATGATGGATGACAGGTATGAACAGCGGAAGCAAATAGCCAGGATCACTTACATGTAATATAGACAACATATTGTCCTAGATTTTAATCGAACATAAAATCGATACTTATCTCTTGAAGCGTGTCGGTCATCCTCCAGTTCCACAGTCTTCTGTTGTGTGACCCGAATAATGATCGAAATAAGTGAAACTCGTGTAGGCGAGTTTCTCCTAGGAAAACTGCATAGCTAGAACCCTGAACTCCTGCAATGGTGCAACTGGCTGAGCTGGAGGTGCCTCTGGAGTCTGTAATCCCTGCACTACTTGCTCAGGTGTGCGAGCATTAGGGGTCTGATTACCTTTCCCAGCCTGCAAAGTAGCTGCTGTTGTGGTGGCTGAAACTGCCTGAGCCAGGCCAGTGCAAAATGTCAAAATCTGAGCTAAAGTCTCCTGAAGACCCGGAATCACAATGGGCACAACTGGTGCCTGAACTGGTACTGCTGGAGCCTGGTCCTGAGCTGGGGCAACTAGAGGATCCACTGGTGCTGCCTTTGCTGCTCTACCTCTGCCATAATCACGACCACGTCCACGGACTCTGGTGGCCTCGGTGGGTGGTACTGGTGGTCGTCCGTCTCGTCGAGTAGCTCATGTCCTCACCATCTGTGAGAGAATAGAATAAATAGAAATTTAGTACTCGACTCAACAAGTTCGCATGACAGAATTTCAAGAATGTGAAGTTTTTCCTAAAGGTTCTGCAGCCTCCCGAGGATAAGTACAGACGTCTCCGTACCGATCCGCGAGACTCTACTGAACCAGCTCATGACCCGTAAGACCTAGTAACCTAGGATCTGATACCAACTTCTCACAACCCAATCCCAAAACCGGTCGTGATGGCACCTCTCGTGAAGAAAAGTCCAGCCAGAATAACGCCAACACCTATTTTAAAGAAATTAATTAACAATAACAATTCTAACACATGCTTAATATAGCAAATAATGCGAAAATAGCAATAATAACGAGGGAAACCATCCCGACACAGCCCAAACCGGGGTTTCACAAGTCATGAGCTACTACAGAGTTTGTAATGAGTCTACGGAATATAAAATCTAATACAATAGTCTGAAAGAACTCAAAAGATATAAAATAGGGGAGACAAGGGGTTGCGGACGTCAATAGCTACCTCGTCACTCCAACTCGCTGCCTGGTCTGGAAAGAATCAGCGCTCAGGTACAGACTCCTCTATGCATGTATCTGCACACATGGTGCAGGAAGTAAATATGAGTACTCCGATCCAGTGAGTAATAATAATAAATAATAACCGAAGGCATGAAAATACATAACTGCACAAAGAAATTCTATATCAGGCAGCAAAACAGTAAAACAGTAAAGAGTCAGATGAAATATCCTATTAAAAACTGGTAAATCAGGTAAAAAAACAATTAAATAGTGAGTAAAAATCTGCCCTTCGGGCCCAGTATCAATCGCTCAGAACAGTATCAGCCCCATCGGGCTCAGTATCAGTCACTCAGCATAATATCGGCCCCTCGGGCTCACTCTCATATCACATGGGTACCCGCGCTCACTGTGGGTGTGCAGACTCCGGAGGGGCCCCTTACGGCCCAAGCGCTATATCAACATAAGGCATAAAAGCCTTCTCACATCACACTCGAGGCCTGAAAGCCTCCTCACATCACACTCAAGGCCTGAAAGCCTTCTCACATCACTCACGAGGCCTGAAAGCCTCCTCACATCACTCACAAGGCCTGAAAGCCTCCTCACGTCACTCCATCCACCTCGTGGCATATAAATGTATCTTAGGCCCTCGGCCTCACTTAGTCCAGAAAATATCATAAGCCCCTGGGCATCAATAGAATAGTAGTGCTCAGCCCAAACGGTAGTGGAAATATCAATTAGGTCTCAAAAATTCAATTAAAGTGGCTGAGTTTGTAAAACAGTATAATCAACAGGACAAAGTTCAAGTAATATATCAAATAGTGAGGAAAGAGTGATAAAAATCCACGAAGGACTCAAGTAGTCGGCACGAAGCCCAAAATATGGCAAGAAGCCCAAATCATGTTGATAACAAACATATCTCAGTTAAATACGCAGTAAAATATCAAACGTGATGGACCAAGTCACAATCCCCACAAGTAAATAACATCGCGCTCGTCACAAGGCATGTGTTTCACCTCAACATAGCACTACGTTGTGCAAATTCGGGGTTTCAAACCCTCTGAATATCATTTACTATCATTACTCACCTCAAGCCGGCCAAAATCCTAGCTCGCTATGCCCTCGCCTCACAAATCGGCCTCCCCACGCGTCAAATCTGATCAAAACCACAATGAATACGTTACAATAGGATAAGGGAACATACCCCAATCGAAAAGACTAGAAAAATATCGAAATTCACGAAATTTGCAAAACCCGAGCCCCCAGGCCCGCTTCTCGAAAATTAGAAAATTTAACATCATCGGATTTCTTATCTCGCCACGAGTCTATACATACCAAAAACTCCCAAATCTGAGCCCAAATGACCCATCAAATCCCACTTTGAATATCAAATTCCAAGCCCTAGCTTTTCCCACTTTTTGGTGAATTTTCATAAATTTCTAGGTTTATTCTACCATTAAATCATGTATTTAGGTCATATGACTCACCTCCAATCACACCCAGTCGAAATTACCTTCAGTTTTCCTCCAAAAGCTCTCATGGTTGTTCAAAAATAATGGAAAAATACCTTAGCTCGCGGAACAAAATGAAACCTTAAAACCCTTTTTTCTGTCGAGGCCTTTTCGCTTCTGCAGCCCATACACTACATCTGTGGTTTCCGCTTCTGTGGAATTCCACCGCTTCTGTGGAGTTCCACTTAACCGCCTGGACCGCTTCTGCGGTCTATATCCGCTTCTGCGGACGCCGCATATGCGGACCACCATCCGCTTCTGCGGATGTCCTCCCAAAATCCGCACGTGCGACACCGCATCTGCGGCCCCTTTTCCGTAGATGCGGAAATACCAGATACCAGCAACTTCAGAAATGCAACAAGTCCAAAATTCACCCCGATGGCCATCCGAAATCACCCCGAGGCCCCCTGCACCTCAACCAAAAGTGCCAACCCATCCTAAAACATCATTCAAACTTGCTCCAATCATCAAAACTCCACAAACAATACCAAAACCATCAAATTACATCGGATTCAAGCCTAAGTTCTTCTAAAACTTCCGAAATACGCATTTGATCAAAAACCCGACCAAAACACCTCCGAATGACCTGAAATTTTGCACACACATCCCAAATCACCTAACGAAGCTACAGCAACTCTCAGAATCCCATTATGACCCTCGGATCAAAATCTCACCTATCAACCGAAATTTGCCAAAATACTAACTTCGCCAATTCAAGCCTAATTCTACACCGGACCTCCAAAACCAATTCCGATCATGCTCCTAAGTTACAAATCATCCCCCTAAGCTAACCGAATCACCGAAAAACACATCCGAGCCCTCTAAATCATAAGTCAACATCCGGTTGACTTTTTCAAAACAACCCTTCCTTAAAGTGACTAAGTGTCTCATTTCCTTCCAAAACCAATCCAATTCGACTCATTCACCCAAAACTCTTATAATAAACACAAGGAAGCAGTAAATGAGGAAAACAGGGCGGTAACTCACGGGATGACGGGCCGAGTGGTCACATCCTCCCCAACTAAAACAAACGCTCTTCCTCGAGCGGGTCAAGAAACATACCTGGAGCCTCAAACAGGTAAGGATATCTGCTCCGTATCTCCCGCTCGGTCTCCCAAGTAGCCTCCTCCGCGGGCCGACCTCTCTACTGTACTTTCACCGAAGATATATCCTTTAATCTCAACTTTCGAACTTGACTACCCAAAATAGCCACCGGCTCCACATCATAGGTCAAATCATCATCCAGCTGAATCGTGCTGAAGTCCAATACATGGGACGGGTCCCCAACATACTTTCGGAGCATAGAAACATGAAATACTGGATGCACACCTGATAAGCTAGGTGGAAAGGCAAGCTCATAAGCCACTTCCCCAATCCTCCTAAGTACCTCAAAATGCCCAATAAACTGCGGACTCAGCTTCCCTTTCTTTCCAAACCGCATAACGCCCTTCATGGGCGAAACCTTCAGCAAGACCTTCTCACCAACCATATAAGACACATCTCGAACCTTCCGGTCCGCATAACTCTTCTGACGTGACTGAGCTGTCCTCTCCTGAATCAGCTTTAGCTTCTCTAAGGCATCCTGAACCAACTTTGTCCCCAATAGCCTAGCCTCGCCGGGCTCGAACCAACCCACTGGAGATTTACACCGCCTCCCATACAGCGCCTCATACGGAGCCATCTGAATGCTCGACTGATAACTGTTGTTATAGGCAAACTCTGAAAGCGGCAAAAACTCATCCCAAGAGCCTCCAAAATCAATAACACAGGCACGCAACATGTCCTCCAATATCTGAATAGTACGCTCGGACTGCCCGTCCGTCTGAGAATGAAATGTTATGCTCAACTCTACCTGCGTACCCATCTCTCGCTAAAATGTCCTCCAGATCTGAGAAGTAAATTGAGTACCTCTATCTGAGATAATAGATACTAGAACACCATGCAATCGATCAATCTCCCGAATAAAGATCCCTGCCAGCCGCTTCGAAGAATAGGTAGTACATACCGAAATGAAGTGCGCGGACTTGGTCAGCCGATCCACAATCACTCAAATAGAATCAAACTTCTTCAAAGTCCGAGGAAGACCACTCACAAAATTCATAGTGACTCTCTCCCACTTCCACTCGGGAATAATCATCCGCTAAAGTACGCCACCTGGTCTCTAATGCTCATATTTTACCTGCTGAAAGTTGAGACACCGAGCCACAAATCCTACAATGTCTTTCTTTATTCTCGTCCACCAATAGTGCTTCCTCAAGTCCTGATACATCTTCGCAGCAACCAGATGAATGGAATACCACGAGCTATGGGCCTCCTCTAATATCAACTCCCGAAGCCCATCCACATTGGGCATATAAATCTGGCCCTGCATCCGTAACACACCATCCTCACCAATGGTCACATCTCTGGAATCATCATGCTGGACCCTATCCTTAAGGACAAGCAAAGGCGGGTCATCATACTGGCGCTCTCTGATGCGATCATATAAGGAATACCGAGAAACCACACAAGCCAACACCTGACTGGGATCCGAAATATCTAGTCTCACCAACCGATTGGCGAAGGCCTGAACATTGACTGCAAAGGGCCTCTCCCCAACTGGAATGTACGCCACGCTCCCCATACTAACTGCCTTTCGGCTCAAAGCATTGGCCACTACATTGGCCTTTCTCGGCTGATACAAAATGGTAATATCATAGTCCTTAAGTAACTCTAGCCACCTCCACTGCCTCAAATTAATATCCTTTTGCTTGAACAAATGCTGAAGACTGCGATGATCAGTGAATACCTCACAAGATATGCCATACAAGTAGTGCCTTCAAATCTTCAAAGCATGAACTATAGCAGCCAACTCCAAATCATGTACTGGGTAGTTCTTCTCATGGGGCTTCAACTGATAAGAAGCATAAACAATAACTCTACCCTCCTGCATCAATACACATTTGATCCAAACTCTCAAAGCATCACAATACCCAGTATAAGAACCTGAAGTTGAGGGCAAAACCAATACTGGAGCTGTGGTCAAGGCTGTCTTGAGCTTCTGAAAGCTCTCCTTGCACTCGTCCGAGCATCCAAATGGAGCACCCTTCTGAGTCTTGGTCAAGGGCGATGCAATAGAGGAAAATCCCTAAACAAATCGGGAATAATAACCTGTCAAACCAAGGAAACTACGAATCTATGTAGCTGAGGTCTGTCTAGGCCAACTCTGAACCTCCTCTATCTTCTTTGGGTCGACCTGAATACCCCCTCGCTGGACACCACGTGCCCCAAGAAAGCTACTAAGCTGAGCCAAAACTCGCACTTGGAGAACTTTACATAAAGCTTCTCCTCCCTCAATCTCTGCAATACAACTCGCAAATGTTGTGCATGCTCCTCCTGGCTATGCGAGTACACCAGAGTATCATCAATAAAAACAATAACGAACAAATCCAGATAAGGCCGAAATACACTGTTAATCAAATGCATGAACGACGCTGGGGCATTAGTCAGCCCAAAAGACATGACAAGAAACTCATAGTGCCCATACCTAGTCTTGAAAGCAGTATTCATAATATCTGAATCCCTAATCTTTAACTGGTGATAGCCCGAACGGAGATCAATCTTGGAGAACACCCTCGCTCCCTGAAGCTGGTTAAATAAATCATCAATGCGAGGTAGAGGATACGTGTTCTTCACTGTTACTTTGTTCAATTTCCTATAGTCAATGCACATTCTCATGGTGCCTTCCTTCTTCTTCACAAACAAAATCGGTGCACCCCATGGTGACACGCTAGGCCAAATGAATGCCTTATTTAGGAGTTCCTGAAGCTGATCCTTCAATTTTTTCAACTCTGCTGGTGCCATACGATATAGCAGAATGGAAATGGGCTGAGTGCCCGGCACCAGGTCAATACCAAAATCAATATCCCTGTCCGGTGGCAAGCCTGGCAGGTCTGCAGGAAATATATCGGGAAACTCCCTCACAACTGGGACATAATCAATGCTAGGAGTCTCGACTCCAACATCCCTCACAAAAGCCAAATACGAAAGGCAACCATTCCCAACCATACGCTGGGCCTTTTAGACTGAAATCACCCTACTTGGAATATAGTCAGTCACACCATGCTACTCGATCCTCGGTACACCCGGTATAGCTAGAGTGACTATCTTAGCATGACACTCCAGAATAGTATGACACGGAGATAACCAGTCCATGCCCAAAATAACATCAAAATCCACCATGCTCAATAGCAATAGATCAACTCGCGTCTCCAGACCCCCAATAGTCACCAAACATGACCGATACACATGGTCTACAATAATAGTATCACCCACCGGGGTAAATACATGAACAGGTAAAGCAAAACACTCTCGGGACGTACCCAAATGATGGGCAAAATATGAGGACGCACAAGAATAGGTGGAACCGGGATCAAATAAGACTGAGGCATCCCTGTGGTAGACTGAAATAATACCTATAATGACAGCATCTGAAGCAATAGCATCTGTCTTGCCCTGAAGAGCATAAAAATGATCCTGACCACTACCTGATCGACCCGCACCTCTGGGGCAACCCCTGGCTACCTGACCATCATCCCTAGCTGGCGGGGTGAGTGCTGAAGAAACTGGACCAGAAGATGAGAGCTGACCCCTCTACTGAGATGAGCTAGCAGCACGGCGAGGACACTACCTCCACATATGCCCAAACTCTCCGCACTCATAACAGATGGGGCACGAGATGAACTCTGTTCTGGAAGAGCGCTGAATGAAGTTGACTTTGCTAAGAACCATTATAACCATGACCTGAAGATGCTCCACGATACTCAGGAGGGGCCGATTGGGCGGGACTAAAAGAACGATCCCTACCTTGCTGGAACTGGCCCCTCGCAGGAGCGCCACTGTAACTGCCAGAACCTCGAGGCCACTTAGCCTCCCCCTCCTCTTGATCCTGACGGTGAACCGCCTCAATCTCTCGAGTTATATAACCTACCTCCTCGAATGAAGCACCCAATACTCTCTCTCTAGTCATAAGAACATGGAGATGGTAGTTAAGTCCATCAACAAATCTCCTAATCCGCTCCTGATCCGATGGAACCATCCAGACAGCATGACGAGCCAACTATAAAAACCTCATCTCATATTGAGACACAGTCATATCTCCCTGCCATAGCCACTCAAACTGCCTGTGCAACTCCTCTTTGTGGGACTGTGGTACATACTTCTCCAAGAAGAGAGTGAAGAACTCCTGCCAAGTCAAAGGTGCTGCACCAGCCGGCCTACGCCTCTCATACGCCTCCCACCAAGTGAAGGCAGCCCCAGTAAACTAAAAGTTGGTGAATGCCACACCACTAGACTCAAGGATCCCCACTGTACGGAGCATACACTGACACCTGTCAAGAAAACCTAGGGCATCCTCGCCCTCAACACCACTGAATATCGGAGGCTGGAGTTTACCAAACCTCTCGAGGCGACGCTGCTCATCCTCAGGCATAGCTGGAACCCTGAACTCCTGCAACGGTGCAACTGGTTGAGCTGGAGGTACCTCTGGAGATTGTAATCCCTGCACTACCTACTCAGGTGTGCGAGCAGTGGGGGTCTGATTGCCTCCCCCAGCCTGTGAAGTAGTTGCTGCTGTGGTGGCTGAAACTGCCTGAGCAAGGCCAGGCTAGTGAAAACTGTCAAAATTAGAGCCAAAGTTTCCTAAAGACCCGGAATCACAATAGGCATAGCTGGTGACTGAACTGGTGCTGCTGGAGCCTGGTCCTGAGCTGGGGCAATTGGAGGATCCACCAATGCTGCCCCTGCCGCTTTATCTCTGCCACAACCACGACCGCATCCACGGCCTCTGGTGGCCTCAGTGGGTGGTACTAGTGGTCGTCCGTCTCGTCCGGTAGCTCGTGTACTCACCATCTGTGAGAGAATAGAATAAAGAGAAATTTAGTACTCGACTTAACAAGTTCGCACGATAGAATTTCAAGAATGTGAAGTTTTTCCTAAAGGTTCTGCAGCCTCCCGAGGATAAGTATAGACATCTTCGTACTGATCCGCGAGACTCAACTGAACCAGCTCATGACTTATAAGACCTAGTAACACAGGCTCTGATACCAACTTGTCACGACTCAATCCCAAACCTGATCGTGATGGCGCCTCTCGTGAAGACAAGGCCAGCCAGAACAATGCCAACACCTCTTTTAAAGCAATTAATTAACAATAACAATTCTAATACATGCTTAATATAGCAAATAATGGGAAATAGCGATAATAACGAGGGAAACCATCCCGACACAGCCCAAACCGGGGTGTCACAAGTCATGAGCTACTACAGAGTTTGTAATGAGTCTACGGAATATAAAATCTGATACGATAGTCTGACGAAACTCAAAAGATATAAAATAGGGGAGACGAGGGGCAGTGGACATCAACAACTACTTCGTCACTTCAACTCGCTGTCTGGTCTGGAAAGAATCAGCGCTCAGGTGTAGACTCCTCTATACATGTATCTGCACACATGGTGCAGGAAGTAATGTAAGTACTCCGACCCAGTAAGTAATAATAAAAAATAATAACCGAAGGAATGAAAATACATAACTGCACAAAGCAATTCTATGTCAGGCAGCAAGCAGTAAAACAGTAAAGAGTCAGATGAAATCTCCTATTAAAAACCGGTAAATCAAGTAAAACAACAAGTAAATAGTGAGTAGAAATATGCCCCTCAGGCCCAGCATCAATCGCTCCAAACAGTATCAGCCCCTCAGGCTCAGTATCAGTCACTCAGCATAATGTCAGCCCTTCGGGCTCACTCTCATATCGCATGAGTACTCGCACTCACTGTGGGTGTGCAGACTCCGGAGGGGCCCCTTACGGCCCAAGCGCTATATCAACATAAGGCTTGAAAGCCTTCTCACATCACACTCGAGGCCTGAAAGACTCCTCACATCACACTCAGGGCCTGAAAACCTTCTCACATCACTCACAAGGCCTGAAAGCCTCCACACATCACTCACAAGGCCTAAAAGCCTCCTCACGTCACTCCAGCCACCTCGTGGCATATAAATGTATCTCAGGCCCTCGGCCTCACTCAGTCCAAAAAACATCATAAGCCCCTCGGGCATCAATAGAATCGTAGTGCTCAGCCCAAACAGCAGTGGAAATATCAATTAAGTCTAAAAAATCAATTAAAGTAGCTGAGCTTGTAAAACAGCATAATCAACAGGACTGAGTTCAAGTAATATATCAAATATTGAGGAAAGAGTGATAAAAATCCACGAAGGACTCAAGCAGTCGGCATGAAGCCCAAAATATGGCAAGAAGCCCAAATCATGTTGATAACAAACATATCTCAGTTAAATACGCGGTAAAATATCAAACGTGACAGACCAAGTCACAATCCCCAGTAGTAATTAACCTCGTGCTCGTCATAAGGCGCGTATTTCACCTCAATACGCATATTTCACCTCGTCATAAGGCGTCGTCGACGTTAAATAAGTGGAGCGGGCTGCATGCCGCTGCGGATACTAGAGTGTACCGTTATCTGTGTTGCATCTATTCATTCATTTTTCATTGACTGTATTACTTGTTGGTTACCGTTTCACTGGTATTGATCTAAACTGCTAGATATAGATATAGATTACTTTGTACATTTTCTGCATTTTCTTGCTTTCAGACTGTAGTTATGTTTATTACTCACTGGGTCGGAGTACTCACTTTACTCCATGCACCTTGTGCACAGATCCAGGGCATTCACAGGCTGAGTGAGCTTCGACCAGCTTTCTAGAGTTCTTATTTCGGGAGTATTTGAGATAGCTGCAGGGCGTTCGCAGCCGTTGATTCTCCCTTCTATCCCCATCATTTCATTTTCGCATTATCAGCTGTTAGACAGTTGTTGCATGAATTATGACTGCTTTTGGTTGAGTTCCCGGGGGCCTCGGGGTGAGTTCGGGTGATTAAACGGAGAGTTTTGGAGTTGTTGCATGAATTATGACTGCTGGTATCTGGTATTTCCGCATCTGCGGAAAAGGGACCACAGATGCAGTGGGGTAGATCGTAGAAGCGGTTTTAGGAGGCCTTGGGAATTTTGCAGAAGCGGAAGGGTTTCCGCAAAAGCGATCATCGCATATGCGGCTTTGGACCGCAGAAGCGGTCCGGGTGACTTGAGGAAAAACCGCAGAAGCGGCATTTTGGGCCGCAGAAGCGAAAAGGCCTGGGCAGATATTAAATTAAGTCTTCTTCACAAATTTTGAAAGAGCAAACATTTTGGACTTTGGACTAAGAGGGTTTTGGGCGATTTTTGAAGAGGGTTTCAAGGGCTATCATCAGGTATGGATTCTTGGACTTAAGTTATGATATTATGGTGTATAAACATGGATTAACACTAAAAACCCAAGGAATTAAAGGTTAAAAATGGAGGTTAGGGTTTGAAACTTAAGAGAGTTTAAACCTGTGATTTGAGGGGCCAAATAGACTCCGATTCTTGTGAATTTGATATGTATAGACTCGTGGCGAGATAAGGATCGTAGTGATGTAAATTTTTCTGAATTTCGAGAAGTGGGCCTGGGCTCGGGTTTTACAAATTTTGTGATTTTCGATATTTTTCGAGTCTTTTCGATTGGGTTATATCCCCTTAGCCTATTGTAATGTATTCGTTGTGGTTTTGGCCTGATTCGACGCGCGAGGAGGTCGATTCGAGAGGAAAGGGCATTGCGAGCTAGTCTTTGGCCGGCTAGAGTTGAGTAATTAATGTAAATGCTGTCTAAGGGTTTGAAACTCCGGACCTTCACATCGTAACGCTATATTGAGGCGTGACACGTATTCCATGATGAGTGCGGGGTCATTTATTGTTGGGGATTGAGACTTGGTCCATCCCGAGTGTCAAATTTCTATTATATTGGCGATTGAGACACATACTTTATCACTGTGAATTGGGCTTATTGTCATGTTTGGGGCCTTATGCCGACCTGTAGAATCCTTAGGGAATCCTTATGTGTTTTTCCTCACTTGTGTGCATAACATATACTCTCAGTCATGCTTACCACTATTAGAAACAAGATAATAACTGTGTTCACACATGAATATTAAATGGAAAAAGGATATGAGGGCTAAGATCCCTATAGTATGTCATGCCCGATTGGGTGTGAACTTATTTGGCTGAGATGGGTTGGGGACCCGATAGTGAGGATATTTCCCTTGATATAGATCAGGTTGCACGTCACAGCGATGATATATATTGATATTGAGGTCGAGAACCTGTTTGATGCCACGATATGGTTGATATTGCGCTTGGGCTGTAGGAGCCCCTCCGGAGTCTGTATACACCCCCAGTGAGCATCGTCGACGTTAAATAAGTGGAGTGGGCTGCATGCCGCAGCGGGTACTAGAGTGTACCGTTATCTGTGTTGCATCTATTCATGCATTATTCATTGACTGTATACTTGTTGGTTACCGTTTCACTGGTATTGATCTAAACTGCTAGATATAGATATAGATTACTTTGTGCATTTTCTGCGTTTTCTTGCTTTCAGACTATAGTTATGTTTATTACTCACTGGGTCGGAGTACTCACTTTACTTCCTGCACCTTGTGTGCAGATCCAGGGCATTCACAGGCTGAGTGAGCTTCGACCAGCTTTCCAGAGTTCTTATTTCGGGAGTATTTGAGGTAGCTGCAGGGCGTTCGCAGCTGTTGATTCTCCCTTCTATCCCTATCATTTTATTTCCGCATTATCAGCTGTTAGACAGACTTTCTAGTAGGATGTTGCTCTATATTTTAAAGGCTCATGTCCGTGACACCGGGTCCATGTTGGGCTGTATTGGTATTTGCTAGATTTTGTTCCGCATTATTATCAGTATTATAGGCCTTGACTTAAATGGCATCTATCTTCATCTGTTTAAATTAATGGGGTTATTGTTAAAAATGGTCGGGCTTGCCTAGTAGTGTGTTGGGCGCCATCATGACCGGTTTGGGGTCGTGACACTCGTGGAACAAAATGAAACCTTAAAACCCCTTTTTCTGTCCAGGCTTTTTGCTTTTGCAGCCCATACACCGCATCTGCAGAGTTCCACTAAACCGCCTGGACCGCTTCTTCGGTCTATATCCACTATTGCGGATGCCGCATATGCGGACCACCATCCGTTTCTGCGGAAGTCCTCCAATGACCCAAAATCCGCACCTTCGACTCCCTTACCGCATCTGCAGAACCGCATCTGCGGCCCCTTTTCCACAGATGCGGAAATACCAGATACCAGCAACTTCAGAAATGCAATAAGTCCAAAATTTACCCCGATGGCCATCCGAAATCACCCCGAGGCCTCCGGGACCTCAACCAAAAGTGCCAACCCATCCTAAAACATCATTCAAACTTGCTTCAATCATCAAAATGCCACAAACAATACCAAAACCATCAAATTACATCGGATTCAAGCCTAAGTTCTTCTAAAACTTCCGAAATACGCATTTGATCAAAAACCCGACCAAAACACCTCCGAATGACCTGAAATTTTGCACACACATCCCAAATCACCTAACGAAGCTACAGTAACTCTCCGAATCCCATTTCGACCCTCGGATCAAAATTTCACCTATCAACCGGAATTTGCCAAAATACTAACTTCGCCAATTCAAGCCTAATTATACACCGGACCTCCAAAACCAATTTCGATCACGCTCCTAAGTCATAAATCATCCCCCGAAGCTAACCGAATCACCAAAAATCACAATTGAGCCCTCTAACTCATAAGTCAACATCCAGTTGACTTTTTCAAAACAAACCTTCCTTAAAGAGACTAAGTGTCTCATTTCCTTCTAAAACCAATCAAATTCGACTCATTCACCCAAGACTCTTATAATGAAACATAAGGTAGCACTAAATGAGGAAAATGGGACGGTAACTCATATGACAATGGGCCGGGTCGTCACAAAAGAGCATTTTCTCTTATAAGGTAGACTAATATTATTCAGTTTGGGAGATCGACATTAACAATTAATAACATGGTCATGCATCTATGTACCACAAGAGATAGAATATTTATGAAGCTCAATAACACAATCATTATTCTAAAATAAATTAAATATACATCTCTTATTTTGCTCAAAACCGGAATTAAATTCCTTATAGCAAATGGTACATACAATGCATCCATTAAATTAACGTCTTATAACGACCAAAGGAATTTTTCTTATTAGTGATATGACAAACTACATGAAGTCATTGTGGAGTTGAGATATACAACATTAAATAGATCATAATAAGTCAATTAACACTGAATAATAAAATTCAGACTGCATTCAATATATATACATACATGCATCTTGAGTAGCAAATTTTCGATGGGAAAAGAGCCATTCATGCAAAGTATATTATATAATGCAAGAATTATACAATCCAAAAAGGAAACAGAACCGACTCAGATGGAGAGCAAACTATTATTTTAGTCAATTGTATATATCATAACTAATAGCTCTAGTTCCATTGATCCAACATGTATACTCATATGGAGAGTAAGTACATGTTATCAATAACTAGTATTTCACCTAGTGAGCTTACAGTAAATTTATTCAATATGGAGGAAGACTTAAAGTCGACACGTAAATTACCCATTATCTTTATGTTCTGAACTTGCTTCTTGGTACAAGGGGAGGGGCGAAGAATTCTAGTTCTAGTTCTTCCTCTGCCTAATCTTTAGTACCGCTTTGAGATTGAATCTTTAGAACCATGTGCCTAAGAGGGCGAGGACCTTTATAGCCATAATTCTTCCCCCGGTTCTACCTCCTTCTGCAATAGTGATCTATCCCGTCAATCCCACCCGCGAGCTATCCATTCTAACCTGTCTTTGCCTAGCAAGATACGTCTAGTTCTCCCTCTGCTTGCCTATC
>MU721394.1:0-13703 GCA_026770625.1 Nicotiana glauca | reverse complement strand
TGAGATAGCTCCGTAAACTAATAACTTATAATAGACGAGCCCATTATCCTTATGTTCTGAACTTGCTTCTTGGTACAAGGGGAGGGGCGAAGAATTCTAGTTCTAGTTCTTCCTCTGCCTAATCTTTAGTACCGCTTTGAGATTGAATCTTTAGAACCATGTGCCTAAGAGGGCGAGGACCTTTATAGCCGGTCTTTCCCCTCATGAAAGGCTATTGGGATCGATCCCTTCAACCCTCCTTGGCGTGGAAGGTCGCAAGAGAAAAGAAAACTTTTCTTCTTAGCAGCTTTTTCAACCTACCCGAGGTAAGGAAGTAAAGCAACCAATAGCCTTTTTACCTACTATGCTTTTCACCGGGTGAGCAAAAAGTAGTTACCTTTAGCCCGGTCTTCAAATTGGTCGAGAAAAAGAACCGCGCTAGTCGGAATTTGGGGAAAGATAGAGAGATCTCTAGGCTCTCCTGATCAAATTGAGAGTTCGCTTTGCCAGTCCATGAATATGCCGCACCCAGTAGTTCGAGGAGACATAGACCCACAGTGTGAAAGAGGTAAGAGAGTGCCATCTGCAATGTTAACAGAATCTTTGATAGGTAAAGGAGGCAGACAAAAAAGCTAAACATCTTTTTTTCTTTCGCGCGAGAAGGAAAGCACTTTTGGGGGCTGACGGTACTCCTTTGGATGGTTTAACGCGTCCATACAATGAATGAAGAGTAATTTTGCCGTTGACTTCATATCTTCCTTGTCAATTTTCCTTTTCCACGGGATCACCATTCTCCTAGAGCTCGAGCATGAAACTTGATTACACAGATTCAGTTCGGTCGCAGGAGCGAAGCCACGACCACCTCACACTCATTTGGAATTAATAGTGGAAGACCATAGAAATATATTTCTATCACCACTTAATCATGGTTGTATTTTAATAAAAAAATTGATTCAACATGTGAACTCGGATGGAGAGTCAATACATGTTATCAATTAGTAGTAATTATATTCAGTAATTTCATAATAAATTTATCCGATATGGAGGATGACCTAAAGTTGACGCGTAAATTTATTATCTTACTATAAATAAATAGTTGAGACCATAAGGGTTATTCCTATCTCCACTTGATCACAACCACGAAATTTTCTCTAAGGATTAAGTTAAAAAATTTACAAAATGCTCAAATAGACAGTCTTGAAACACTAAATTAATGTTATTCACTACATACAACAAGTATTATTTACCGAAATTTTTCGATAGACCTACTAAATTTTAGGTCAATTGGAGATCATAAAAGTCATGATTTTCAAAACAACAAACAAATTTGAAAAGCTACCATTTAAGTATTTTTAGGAATTTAAAACATGGCAGATATTCCAACCATATATCAATTCATGAACATATGTCATCATGTTCCAGATTTAATAAAATAAAACTGACATAAATGGAATGACTTTTTATATCCAAAATTACATTTTAATCCCGTAAACTGCCAAAAACAAATATTTAAATGACCCTGAACTGTCGAAATATGACATAATTCTCTGCATAGCAATGAGTATTTCTTATCAGGTTATTTATGATGAACCCGCCGAATTTCAAGTCAATTGGAGATGGTGATCACCAAAACTAGACTAAATTCGAATAAGTCTTTTTAGACGAATTTAAGATTCAACCAATGTGATTTACATTCTTTCCATATATCATATTAAATTAAATCATCATGTGTAATCATGTTCCAGATTTAACATAAATAAAATCGATATATAAAGAATAATTTTTCATATTTAAAGCTTATTTAATCCAATAAACTGCTTAAAACCCCACCTATACGACCTCAAAACACCCAAAAATAACGTGATTCACTGCATAGCAGTGATTGTTTCTCGCCAAGTTGTTTCTGATGGACCTACCAAATTTCAGGTTAATTGGAGTTCGTCAAAAATATGACATCCAAATCTATAACTAAATTCAAAGAATAACCATTTTAGGCATTGTCATGGATTAAAATAACTATGATCATGCTTTCTATTATCCTTATAATTATTCCATGAGCACATAACATTGATTGTATTCTTCCTTTTGTGTAAGGTATATAAAACCGCCTCTTACATCCAATTGTCCTCCCGTTTTATACACATGAGTATTCAAGATATTACTTTTCATCATAATTGATGAAAACCTCCATGTCTTTTCTCATGAATTAGTTTAATGTCACTAGTATCAAGAGGTAAACCTTTTTTGTGTAGATGAAAACTTTACTACTGGCGTAATATCAAGGACAATTAAATTTTACATGATAAATTGAACATTTATTCATGACTCAAATAAATAGACTATTTTAGTAGATCCTATTTATTAATCATAACTCTCAATCCATGTACTAACATAATTAGACATGTATAAAGCTATTAAGAATTTTCTATGATCTTAAATAAATAAATCACCTTGGTGATAACCATTTATTTAATCATATCTTAACATGTGTATAAATTCATCTCTTATGTATAAATTATTAAGAATTTTTAATGATTTCAAATAAATAAATCACCTTAGTGATAACCATTTATTTATCACAAAATTCTCAATTTATACGTGATATTATCTCACATGTAAAACGTTACTAAAATTTTAATGATTTCAAATAAATAAGCTATTTCAATAGTACCTATTTATTAATCATAAATTCTTAATCCATGTATGGTATCATCTCATACATATAAAATATTAAGAATTTTCAATAATATCAATAAACAAACTATCTTTGCAATAAGAATTTATTTACCACAAAATCTTAGTTATACATTGTAATATACATGCAAAAAGGAGAAGAAATAACACCCTCGTACTAAACTTGCCGGCTTGGAAACCAAAAGTAAGGCAGAAAACTAACGAAGTGTTAGTTTCTTTGGTTTACTCCACTTATTTTGTTTTAAACCACAAAATAAAATATAATTTCTTATATGTAATTTCTTAATACCAGCAAGCAATACAATTGCCATTCAGCCCCAAAAACGTTTTGAACGTCACAGCCCCCACAAGCAATTGAAATTAAATTTTCACTAAATCAAAATTCCTTTTGAAAAATAACGACCAGTCCATGCAAAAGAAATATGTAGTTACAGCTGCCTCTTACCTCACGTAAACCTTAAAGCAATTTGTAATAATTTTGTTTCTTAATCAAAAACAAAAATAATGCTAGGTTTTCATAAGAACTGGCTTTTAACCTATGCGTAAACTCCCCGCCACCATAAATTCATGGCTTATCATTTATTTACATAAAAATCACTACTCTATAAACACACCACTTAGCCGTCGTCAATAAAAGAAATACAACCACGACCTAAATTATGTTATCCAACAGAGTCATCAACTTTTTAACAAGTTGAAAAATTGATCGGGTTCGCACAAACGCAGAAAATATCGAACAGCAGCTTTACACTACATATAATTTTCTTGTGATAAGATCATAAGTCAGGAAACATATATAATCACACACATATTGTGACGACCCGTCTCGTCGTCTCATGTGTTATTACTCCGTTTCCCCAATTTCACGCTTCTTCATGTTTTGTAATTGGTATGTGGTGTGTTAGAGTTGATTTGAATTGATTTTTGATAAGAAATGAGACACTTAGTCTCTTTAAGGAAAGCTTAAGTTGGAAAAGTCAACCGGACGTTGACTCATGAGTTAGCGGGCTCTGATCTGATTTCCGGCAATGCGGTTAGCTTCGGGAGGTGATTTGGGACTTAGGAGTGCGATCGGAATTGAATTTGGAGGTCCGGTGTAGAATTAGGCTTGAATTGGGGAAGTTTGAATTTTGGCAAATTCCGGTTGATAGGCGAAATTTTGATCCGAGGGTTGGAATGGAATTTCGAGAGTTGTTGTAGTTTCGTTAGGTAATTTTGGATATGTCTGCAAAATTTCAGGTCATTCAGACGTCGTTTGGTCGGGTTTTTGATCGAATGTGAGTTTCGAAAGTTTGAAGAAAACTTAGGCTTGAATCCATGGTGAATTGATGATTTTTGTGTTGTTTGACGTGTTTTGATGATTGGAACAAGTTTGTATGATATTTTGGGGTATGTTGGTATTTTTGGTTGAGGTCCCGGGGGCGTCGGGGTGATTTCGGGTGATCAAACGGATCATTTTTGGACTTGTGTGATTGCTGGTTTTCCAGCTGTGGGGTTGCAGAGAATTCCTTCATCGCGTTCGCGTAGTATGTTTCGCGGACGCGTAGAGTTAAGTTGAGAGGGCAGGAATTTATTCATCGCGTTCGCGTTTGGGCTACGCATTCGCGTAGTTGAGAGCCATGGTGAATCGCGTTCACGGAGCTGGGCACGCGTTCGCATAGAAGGAGGAAGGGGCCAACCTGGTTACTCTTCGCGTTCACGATTGAGGAGACGTGTTCGCATAGGTCTGGGGGCCTGAGCCTTCGCGTTCGCAGGAGACCAGACGCGTTCGCGAAGGGCATTTTTGTCAGAGGGAAAAATTGTGCATCGCGAACGCGAGGGGACCCTCGCGTTCGCATAGAAGGAACTGGGCATTCAGTAAGGGTTAATTAAAGACATTTCATCCGCAGCCTATTTGATATTTCCTCCATTTTTGAACCACCTCAAGAGCTTTTGGGTAGAAATTGAAGAGAGTTTTGACGGGAATCGACTGGAGGTAAGTCTCGTGACCTAGAAACGCTATTTTATTGAAGAATCTACCTTTAATTGTTGGAAAATTGGGTGAAAATTTGAAGAACTAGGGCTTGGGTTTTTAAATGAGAAATTGAGATTTGAGGGAGCATTTGGACTCCGATTTTGATGAATTTTATATGTACGGACTCGTGGCGAGACGAGAAATCCGGTAATGTAAATTTCGTAATTTTTTGAGAAGTGGGCCCGGGGCTCGGGTTTTGCTAACTTCGAGATTTTTGGTGTTTTTCGGGTTCTTTTGATTGGGTTATGTTTCTTTAGCCTATTGCAATGTATTCGTTATAGTTTTGGCCATATTCGACGCGCGAGGAGGTGGATTCGAGAGGAAAAGGCATAGCGGACTAGTCTTTTGGCCGGTTTGAGGTGAGTACTAGATGTAGATGATGACCTAAGGGTTTGAAACCCCCAATATATCACACTGTGATGCTATGTGGAGGCGAGACACGTATTCTACGGCGAGTGTGGGGTCGGTTGTGATTGGGGGACTATGGCTTAGTCCGTCCGAGTGTTATTCATACTGTGTTATTTACTAGAAATTGGTTGTTAAACATCCTACTTGGATTATTATGAGTATATTTGGGTTGTATGCCGATTATTTTGATCCCTTAGGGATTATTGTCACTGTTTTCATGCTGTTTAGCATGTTTTCATGATATCAGTCCTGAGTTAAACACTGTCTCGGAATAATTAATAAATTTCTAAGGTTTTAAACACTTAAGCTATAATTCATGATAATTGGAACTGAAAATGATAAATGTGACTGTGCCCGTGTGGCTTGCATGCATATAACTGGACTAATTGTGGATCGGGCTGCACGCCGCAGCGAATGCTACAATGATATTACGCGTGGGCTGTAGGAGCCCCTCCGGAGTCTGAACCCCCACAGTGAGCGCGAGTACCCAAATGGATCGGGCTGCGCGCCGCAGAGGTCATGTGCATTGCATTGCATTCATGCATCGATATCTATCTGTTTTACCTGTTATTTACCTGATGTTGTTCCACCGTTAAATGTGTAGAATTATTGGTTATAGCTTTGCGTCGTTATATTTCGGAATTTCTTACTGTCAGCCATTATATATGTCTATTACCACTGAGTTGGAAGTACTCACTTTACTTCTTGCACCATGTGTGAAGATTCAGGTGTCCCGGGAGCATAGTTGAGCTATTTGCTGCTTTTAGAGTTTTTTTTCCAGGAGTTGTCGAGGTAGCTGACTGACGTCCGCAGGACCTGACTCCTCCCCTATCCCTTTTATCTTTCTGCATTTTAGAACATCAGTATTACTGAGGATTTATTACTATGTGTTATTAGAGGCTCTAGACTCATGACTCCAGGTCTCTGGGAGGTGTTGGTTATGTCAGTGTTTCATACTGTCTCTATCTAAATTATTTGGTTAATAGACTTGTTAAATTATTAATTTAAATGCTATAAATTGGTAATTGGATGTGTGATTGGGTTATGAGTATTAATTGGGCGGGCTTGCCTAGCAATTGTGTTGGGCGCCATCACGACCAGGATTGAGGTCGTGAAAAGTTGGTATCAGAGCCTAGGTTACTAGGCCTCATGAGTCATGATCCGGTTAGTAGAGTCTCGTAGATCGGTATGGAGACGTCTGTATTTATCCTCGAGAGGCTGCAGAACTTTAGGAAAACTTCACTTTCTTGGAATTCTTATCATGCGTATTTGATTCAGCTTGAGATATAACTCTTGAAATTCCTTACACACGTCTGTATGCGCACATGAGTGCTCAGTATTGTATGTGCCTTGATGGCTTGTGATTCCCCGATCAAGGGGCGAGATGTGACCCCGTAAGTTCGATGTTGGGCCAGTTTGGAGGACTTGAGGCCGGATCTTGCCTATGGCTTGAGCACTGAGGTGCTGATCATGTGAGCAAGTGTTTTGAACTTATATGTTCGGTATTGTCACTATTAGCCGGAATGGTGGTTTGGCATTCATGTGATGAGTATGTTAGTACTGCGAGATATAATTATATGACTTGGTAGTAACGAAGAAGTCTGCGGGATAAGAGATGAACTGTTAAGTGATTCGTTTCCTATTATAGTTTGATGTGTAGCCCGAATATGGGCGCGTGAAGAATACTTTCGTGTCTCCTAGTTGGGAAGTGAAGTACATTATGCGTGGCGATATGAGTTCAGACTCAGGAAGACTAAATGGCTGTGTTATGTGTATGATGGTGGAAGGTGTGCTGAAATACTAAATTGAGGCGAAGCAGGTGGGATATCTCCTGCGGAGTGTTCTTAAGTGGTACGATTCTTGTGTATATTGTTAGAAGATCTCATGTGTAATTGAAGAGTACGTGTTGAAATTGATAAATTTGGGTCGCTTAAGAGAGTGGACTCAACTGACGTGGGGATGAATGCGAGATTTACATAGGATTACGGTACTAGATGATCGGTGTTTTCACAATCTTATAGATAATTTGAGTTTAATATCACTATGATATTATGGCATCATTAGAGTAAAAATATTATGGGTTATTGAGTGTGTCCTGATATACGGCTTCGAGCGAAGTTGGGGAGGTTGTTGTTGATTAGCTGATTGCACGGTTATGTGCTATGTTGGTTCCTTTTCGAGGTATGCTGGCGGATAAGTTCTAGTTGCAGAAATTCAGCCGAGGATGGCACGAGTGAAGCAAAATTTTGACAAAGGTTATATGATGCTTCGTAGGTGTGTGGAAATAATAGGATGTCTTGAGCTGTTGATGATAAAGAATGCTCAGTTTATAGAGAAGGAAGATGGTTGTTTGTATCGGAATGAGATCATTTCCCGCGATGTCAGAGTGCTAATAAGGCAGAGTGGTTCTATTTGTTGAGTANGGGTATGTGGCTAGGGACTGTGTTTTCATTAGGAAAGGATCAAGACTTGTGGTATTTTATGCTAATTATGGGATTCTATGTATCAGTATCTGGGAAGTAATGATAACGAATTTTGATTCGCAAGAAGTTCTTCAAGTAAAGTATTCTGGAATGTGGTATTTCTGGGCACGATTGAGAAAGCATTCGGTGGCCTATGGGTCTTAGACAGTGTGGTCTTACGTTCGAATCTCCCGTGGTGAGCCTGGATTGAGGCATTGTGATGCTACAGCGAGGGAGAAATATCAAGTAGATGATGAATAAAAAGAGAAATTTGATAGACGGAATAGCTTGATAATAGACCGAATCGGTATGGTAAGTGTATGATCAATTCTTTGTATGTGTTCGAGGCAATGATCTTTTACGGGCATTTTGCAGCAATGCTCTTGGGTTTTGACGGCTTGCTCAGCTTGGTTTAGATAGAAGGATTCAGTCTTGGCAGTTTAGGTTGTACAAATGGAGTTGGCAGAGATGTTCTTGTTGGGTTTTATCGTGGTTTGAAGATGAGTATATTTCCTATGGGTATGCGAAGCATGGAGTGTGTAATGATTTTTCTTCTAAATGGGATCAATGAAAGTTCTTGACTAGTTGAGTGCGTCGATATCTGCGGCGCGGAAGGGAGATAAAAGTACTCATGTTATCCTAGTGTGGTATGGTATATGTGATATGTCGGTGAGGATTGGGATTTGTGTGTGTAAGGCTCGGTTCAATTCGGAATGGAAAGTCATTAAATTCTTAAGCAGCACGGGCAGCTGCAGGTGATTTAAGAATCGATCTTCAGATGATTAGGGTGAATGATCCTCATATGAATAAGGAAATGGTGTTGCTAATCATAGTGATTTGAGGAGGGTATATGTTTTAGAAAAAAGAAAAAGGGCAATGTGATTAAGCTGATGGCACTTCGGTAGTGTTACGACATTTTCTTGATAGATCGACTGTTGATATCTGAGTTTGTTTGGTGGCACAGGGGGAATTTCATAATATCTTTTGTGGAATGATTGGGTACTCGAGGTGTAATATGTATTTATATTGCAGAATTTAGGATCAAGTATAGTAAATTATGTGCTATGTGGAGCTGGAGACTGGGAGTCCTCATGTTCAGGCTATGCAGTGGTTGTGGATAGTGTGTATTGGTACCGTTAGCGGCTATTGGGGGTTTGGAAGCCCGAGTGGATCTTTCTTTGCTTGGTATATTAGATTCTAGATATGATATTGGGGTGTAGACTGATTGACTCAGTGTTGGGTTATTCTAGACGATTGTGCTATGGGTTATGTCGGAAAATGCCACAGGTTGCGTGACGAGGTGCATCGGACTATGTTCTAGCTGAATGGTTGTGTTCCAAAGACCAGCGGACGGCTGGGAAGGATTGCTTTCCTTAATTGGGCCTTTGTGGCGGATGTCAGTGTAGAGGTTTCTACCATTGATTCGGTTCCGGTATTGAGGGACTTTTCGGATGCGTTCCTTGTGGCCGGGCATGTCGCCGGGCGAAACTGTGGATTTCAGTAATTATTTGGTGTCGGGCACTGTATCGTACGGCTCCGGCATGAGTTATAATAGTGGAAGAAGCAGCTTCAGGCTTCTTGGTAATGAGTTTGTTGGTAAGCTGATTGGATACGTGTTTAGCTTGAGTTGGCTTGGTTAGTCCCGAATTGTATTGATGAAGGATAGGTTGATTCGATCATTATTGAACCTGCTAGTGATATGGGGAGATCTATGAGTTGTTTTTCTGTGTTGTGAGGCATTATGATTTTCGGACTGTGGGCACATATATTGCAGTGCTATCGAGATTCATAGTAGAAGTTGAGTTTTGTAGCTTACAACGCTATAAGTAGATATCATTATGCACTCAGTATTCTTAAGACCGATGCTCGGTATTTTGTTATAATGAGCAAATTTGGCTCGATGTGCATCTCCCTATGTGAGATATTTGTGTGGATCGGGTGGCACGCCGCCACGGGTATGTTATCTGGATCGGGTTGCATGCCGCAACAGTGTGATGTTGAGAATAGTTTTCCATATGTTACTTGGTATGTCTTGCTTCCTGGTTTCTGAGGAAAGTTCGTATTGGGTATTGCTCGGCGAATGGAGCATCGGTTGTGTCCTTTTAGGATTGAATGGTGTATATTACTTGCTTCACCATGGGTGTGATGGATTGCTTGGTTACAGACATCAATCTGTGCGTGGTTGTCTATTTTGAGCATGGTGACTTGAGGTGCTTCATGTGTAACAGTATTTGGATAGGATCGCACGTTGTGGCGAGGCCACATGAAGTTATGACCTTTCGAGGAGGATTCAGGTACTCTATTTCTATGATGTGAGACGGGGTCTAAGCTATGTGTTATGACGATATTGATGAGCTTAAGGTACAACTCTTCCGTTTGAGTCATTCGTCATGATTTGAGTATGTTCATATCGTTTCTTAATGGTGCGCGTATTATGCAAGTTGTGGCTTAGGCCTGTGTTGAGGTGTCATATCACTAGAGTGGTGTGTTGGATTCGGGGTGATCGTTGGAGTCATTAATGAATACTAGCAGTTTTGATTTCAGCTCGTTAGAAGGATAATATCGAAGTTCGGCTCGGAAATCTCTGGTGGTATTAGTCAAAAGGGAAGTGGCTTCATGAATGATTGGTTTGATAAATGGTTATGGTTCACTGCGTGTTTCATCATCATTTGGTAGGATACGAAAGTGTTGGAGTGAAACTTTAGCTAATAAGAGGTTTTCTATCGGTATTTGGTTGTTGTGGGTAACCACTGTGAATATAAGTTATCGTTTCGAGTGCTTGGATTATGTGGCATATTGTATGATTTCATTGAGGTTACAAGTATGGGTGTGAGGTTTTGATCGTATTGATGGTTTTAGAAGTGAAAAGGTAGTTCTGTGAATTATGGGCTAAACTAGATTGGGTAATTTCAGCTATGTTGTGTTGTCAGACCTATAAGAGATAGGGTGACCTGGGATCGTCCCGGGTATATGATTGGTAAGGTCACTTATCTATTGGTTGGCTTCTAGGACAACTCTGAGAACGCTCGAGGACGAGCGTTTGTTTAAGTTGGGGAGAATGTGATGACCCGGCCTGTCGTCTCATGTGTTATTGCTCCGTTTCCCCCATTTCATGCTTCTTCATGTTTCGTTCTCGGCATGTTGTGTGTTAGAGTTGATTTGGATTGATTTTTGATAAGAAATGAGACACTTAGTCTCTTTAAGGAAAGCTTAAGTTGGAAAAGTCAACCGGACGTTGACTCATGAGTTAGCGGGCTCGGATGTGATTTCCGGAGTTGCGGTTAGCTTCGAGAGGTGATTTTTTAGTTAGGAGTGCGATCAGAATTGAATTTGGAGGTCCGGTGTAGAATTAGGCTTGAATTGGCGAAGTTTGAATTTTGGCGAATTCCGGTTGATAGGCGAGATTTTGATCCAATGGTCGGAATGGAATTCCGAGAGTTGTTGTAGCTTCGTTAGATGATTTTCGATATGTGTGCAAAATTCCAGGTCATTCGGACGTCGTTTAGTCGGGTTTTTGATCGAATGTGAATTTCGGAAGTTTGAAGAAAACTTAGGCTTGAATCCATGGTGAATTGATGATTTTTGTGTTGTTTGACATGTTTTGATGATTGGAACAAGTTTGTATGATGTTTTGGGGTATGTTGGTGTTTTTGGTTGAGGTCCCGGGGGCCTCGGGGTGATTTCGGGTGATCAAACAGATCATTTTTGGACTTGTGTGATTGTTGGTTTTCCAACTGTGGGGTTGCAGAGAATTCCTTCATCGCGTTCGCGTGGTATGTGTTACGGACGCGTAGAGTTAAGTTGAGAGGGCAGGAAGTTGTTCATCGCGTTCGCTTTTGGGCTACGCGTTCGGGTAGTTGAGAGCCATGGTGAATCGCGTTCGCGAAGCTGGGCACGCGTTCGCGTAGAAGGAGGAAGGGGCCTAGCCTGGTTACTCTTCGCGTTCGCGATTGAGGAGACGCGTTCGCATAGGTTTGGGGGCCTGAGCCTTCGCGTTCGTGGGAGACCAGACGTGTTCACGAAGGGCATTTTTGTCAGAGGGGAAAATTGTGCATCGCGAACGCGTGAGGACCCTCGCGTTCGCATAAAAGGAACTGGGCATTCAGTAAGGATTAATTAAAGACATTTCATCTACGACCCATTTGATATTTCCTCCATTTTTGAACCACCTCAAGAGCTTTTGGGTAGAAATTGAAGAGAGTTTTGACGGGAATCGACTGGAGGTAAGTCTCGTGACCTAGAAACTCTATTTTATTGAAAAATCTACCTTTAATTGTTGGAAAATTGGGTGAAAAATTGAAGAACTAGGGCTTGGGTTTTTAAATGAGAAATTGGGATTTGAGGGAGCATTTGGACTCTGATTTTGATGGATTTTATATGTACGGACTCGTAGAGAGTCGAGGAATCCGGTGATGTGAATTTCGTAATTTTTCGAGAAGTGATCCTAGGGCTCGGGTTTTGCCAACTTCGAGATTTTTGGTGTTTTTTGAGTTCTTTTGATTGGGTTATGTTTCTTTAGCCTATTGTAATGTATTCGTTGTGGTTTTGGCCAGATTCAACGCGCGAGGAGGTGGATTCGAGAGGAAAAGGCATAGCGGACTAGTCTTGTGGCCGGTTTGAGGTGAGTAATAGATGTAGATGATGACCTGAGAGTTTGAAACCCCGGTATATCACACTGTGATGCTATGTTGAGGCGAGACACGTACTCTACGGCGAGTGCGGGGTCAGTTGTGATTGGGGGACTATGGCTTAGTCCGTCCGAGTGTTATTCATACTGTGTTATTGACTAGAAATTGGTTGGTAAACATCCTACTTGGATTGTTATGAGTATATTTGGGTTGTATGCCGATTATTTGGATCCCTTAGGGATTATTGTCGTTGTTTCCATGATGTTTAGCATGTTTTCATGATATTAGTCCTGAGTTAAATAATGTCTCGGAGTGATTAGTAAATTTTTAAGGTTTTAAACACTTAAGCTATAATTCCTGATAATTGGAACTGAAAATGATAAATTTGACTGTGCTAGTGTGGCTTGCATGCATATAACTGGACTTATTGTGGATCGGGATGCACGCCGCAGCGAATGCTACGATGATATTGCGTTTGGGCTGTAGGAGCCCCTCCAGAGTCTGAACCCCCACAGTGAGTGCGGGTACCCAAATGGATCGGGCTGCGCGCCGCAGCGGTCATGTGCATTGCATTGCATTCATGTATCGATATCTATCTATTTTACCTGTCATTACCTGATGTTGTTCCACCATTAAATGTGTAGAATTATTGGTTATAGCTTTGCATTGTTATATTTTGGGATTTCTTACTGTCAGCCATTATATATGTCTATTACCACTGAGTTGGAAGTACTCACTTTACTCCCTGCACCATGTGTGCAGATTCAGGTGTCCCGGGAGCATAGTCGAGCTATTTGCTGCTTTTAGAGTTTCTTTTTCAGGAGTTGTCGAGGTAGCTGCCTGACGTCCGCAGGACCCGACTCCTCCCCGATCCCTTCTATCTTTCCGCATTTTAGAACATCAGTATTACTGAGGATTTATTACTCTATGTTATTAGAGGCTCTAGACTCATGACTCAAGGTCTTTGGGAGGTGTTGGTTATGTCAGTGTTTCATATTGTCTCTATCTAAATTATTTGGTTAATAGACTTGTTAAACTGTTAATTTAAATGCTATAAATTGGTAATTGGATGTGTGATTGGGTTGTGTGTATTAATTGGTCGGGCTTGCCTAGCAATTGTGTTGGGCGCCATCACGACCGGGATTGGGGTCGTAACACATATACATATTGATCATCTAAGTTATATATTTAGATGCAAGTTGTGACGACCCAAAGGGTCGTCACCGTATTTCTCCCTTTCTCCGCACTTTCGATGCCTAAGAAACCTAGATGGTGGTTACCTCGATTTGCGTGCGCAGTTCGGGCGCGAAACCGAAAAGTTTTTATGTTAAAATATGTGAATTATGTGAAAATTTGAAGAATTTTGATATTAATATTGATATAGTTGACTTTGGTCAACGTTTTTGGTAAACGGACCCGGATCCATGATTCGACGGTTCCGAAAGGTCCGTAGAAAAATATGGGACTCGGGCATGTGCCTGGAGTCGAAATCCGAGGTCCAGAACCCCGGTAAAAGAA
>MU721389.1:20975-32095 GCA_026770625.1 Nicotiana glauca | reverse complement strand
GTATTGGATACAAATACTTCTCACACATTAAAACTCAATAATATCTTGTCAATTAAAATCAAGAATTATGCATTTTATAAGTTAAATAAAGTGATAAAAAATATCCTAGGTTAATAGGATATAATTGAATTTTCAATCGATCTACTAGTCAAGTATTCGAGCAAAGTACTAATCAGATGATCGGGAATAACTAGATTATCACATATATTGTCAGCTGTATAATCTAGTTAGTTTCAATTGATTCACTGGCCAACTATAAAAGATACCACATCGCCGAATCGTATCAGTTCTATGTGATAATCTAGCCTTTTAGCCTTCTATGTGATAATCTAGCCAGATGCCTCCCCTTCTATGCACTCTTTAGATACACTAGAGGATGATGATCCGGATGAAATGTGGTATGATCATTATTATAGGATGATCATCAGGCCTGAGGGCAATGGGTAAGATTTATTTATTACTTCTTTATTTTTGCTGATTATAATTAATAGCTAGTATTGTTTATTTAACATAATTTCTATGTTGTAGGCTCATACCTAGTCATCAGACTACAAAGATAATCACTGAAGCTCTTGGCTGGTTATACGATTCAACTTATGCGACTTGGAGTGATTTTCCACCGGAGCTCGTGGAGCAAATTTTCAACAAATCTAAGGTTTTAATACAATTCTTAACTATTTAAGCATTATATTAATAATATTTTCATATAACGTTACACACTTCATTTGCAGACTAAGTTTGCTTGGGAGGACCGGCATAACAGTGCCACCCTTCCAAATTTTGAGTTCAAATGCCATACGAGACTATCTGATTCCTTCTGTTCTGCTCGGAAGAACAAGAAGCCTTCATGGGTTCCACCGCATTTATGGAAGGATCTGCTAAGGCAATAGGCCACTAAGAATTTCGAGAAGAGGAGTGAATATGGAAAGACGACCGGAGCATCTGAGAAGGGTGTATCCCTCTCTCTAATATTTCTCTCTCTAATATTTCTCTCTCTACACGTTATGCTAACGTATGCCAACTGAGAAACAGCCATGGCAAGAAAGCAAGGATGACCTAAACGTGAGCCACTCGTGACGGTCGGCGAAGACATCAATGCAACAATAATTGTAGATACTCTAGCTAATGGATCCATACAACTTGTAACAATACCAATAAGACACCAATTTAAGTCTAATTCTCAATAATTAGGCTCACCTAGTAATGCTAAGGGATCGGCGAAAAGGATAGATCTTAGTGCAGTGCAGATGAATGTGTCTTCATCTTCGTGTGAAGGAACTCCAGTAAGTACATCTATGGAGATTACTCGGGATAGGGAGGAAGTAGTAGTAGCTGAGCTGAATGTTAATGGAACGGTAACATCAGAGCTAAAGGATGAGACAAAAGTACATGCAGAAGCATCAGAGTTGGGGAAAACATGTGCAATTCTATTTGCTGGCAATAGATCCTCAGAAAATGTTATAGTATTATCATAAATCCCACCGAAAATTATTGATGGTAATATTGTGGTAAAAGCAGATAAGGAAGAAATTGAGTTGCAAATAAAAAATGGGAATGTGCCCTAATAATTTATGTAGTTGGGGATACACCAAGGTACAAATTCATGGAGAGATATATAACTCATGTTTGGAGTAGAGTGAGTATTCCAGATCTGTATTTGCACAAATAAGGATACTCCATAGCAAAGTTTGATACACTTGGGCATTTGAAAGACATACTCTATGGAGGACCTTACACTATTAGTGGAAGACCAATGATATTGAAATAATGAACTCCATATTTTGACATTAAGGCAGAATTTCTGATGGAGATTCCTTTGTGGATCACCTTTCCTAATTTGCCTATTACTACTGGGGTTAACAAGACACTAAGTAAACTAGCAAGTGCTATTGGAAAACTACACTTTGATAATGAATGTACTACTAAGCAGACACGTCATATGCTAGGATTTTTTTGGAAGCTAATGTGACAAAAAAGCTTCCAACAGAATTGACATTATAAGATCCATCAGGGAGAATGATCCAGCAACAGATGGACTATGAATGGAAATCTCAATATTGCAGAGACTGCATAAAGATAGGACATGACTTTGCATTGGAGAATAGAGTGAATAAAGAAGAACACCGGAGGAAAAAAGAAGCATGCAGGGGAAAATTACCACAAGGTGGCAAGTTAAAGGGCAAGGGCAGCAACAACAAACAGAGCAAAATGAGGGTACAAGTAAATCAAAGAAGCAGGATAATGATAAAGTGATTACAGTTAATGAAAGCTCTGGAAATCCTGGGGTAACACGGGATAAAGGGAAAGCAATAGAAGGGCAGAGTAACGACCAAAGAGAAGAGTGGCCAGTTCTGGCTAGTAATACCAAATTGTCATTGGGAACTACAACAATAACTATAAAAAATGGCTTTCAGATACTACAACAAGAAGAGGAGAGAATGGAGAAAAATATACCACCTGATTTGGGAGGTGGAATCATTATTCACTAATGAGTTTGCTAGTTTGGAATATTAGGGGATTGAATAAGAGGTATAAAAAAATAAATAAAGTAGTACCTAAAGGATAAGCATATCCAGTTGGTTGGGTTATTTAAAACAAAGGTAAAAGAAGGCAATGCAGGGAAGGCGATTAGTAGAATAGTCCCTGGTTGGAATAAGATGATAAATTATGAGTATGTTGTGAATGGAAGGGTATGGATCATATGGGAAGAGCAAATGTATGCAGTACAACCATTAGACAAACAAGACCGCTTCATTCACTGTCTAGTAACTGGGAAGCAAAATGGGATGTATTGTTATCTCTCAGTGGTGTATGGACATAATACTGCAGAACAAAGAAGAACTCTATGGGAGCACATAAAAAGATTAGCACATATTACTAAAGGACCTTGGTTATTAAGAGGGGGGACTTCAATGCTTTACTCACTATCCAAGATAGAATATCTAAGGTGCCTGGGACAAATGCGGATATAAAAAACCTTGCTGAGCTATGCCATGATATTGGTATTGTAGAATTACTATGGAGGGAATTATTTTACATGGACTGACAAGCACCAGGGTATTGATAGGGTGTGGATTCGTATAGATAGGATGATTGGAAATGATATTTGGATGATGAATTATAGTCATCTGAGTACTGACTATGGGGAACCATATATTTTAGATCACAATCCCATGTGTATCAACATAAGGCAACCTAGGATTCCTACTAAGAGCCCATTCAGATTCTTTAATGTATGGGGAAGTCATCTTGATTTTGAAATGATAATAAGGGAATAATGGAGCAAGAAAAAATTAGCATGAAAGGACTGTTTAGGCAGCTGGATGAAACTGAGTTCAAAGGAGTAGCTGAGAAGATAGATCAAACAGGACAAACTATTTATCACATACAAAGCCAGATGCAAAATAGTTATAGTGACCTATTTCAAGTCCAAGAGAAGGAATGGTTGCAAAAGCTGGAAACATGGTCAATGGTGGAATAGAAGATACTGCAACAAAAAGCAAGAGCAAACTGGATCAAATTGGGTGATGCTAATAATAACTTTTTCTATAGTTATAAAAGAGAGGCCATAGAGAAAACAGATTACTGAACTACAGACATTATCAAGGAATACTATAACAGAACATGCAACTATAAATGAGGAGATTGTATCCTTCTATAAAAGCTTAATGAGAACCAGTGCACATATACTTTCAGTTGTGGACATGATGGTAATGAGGAAATGTCCAACTCTAACACAACAATACCAACAAGATTTGAATGCTGGAGTTACTGAATAGGAGATAGATGAGGCTCTAAAGGGGATAAGATGTGATAAAGCTCTTGGTATAGATGGGTATAATGCAGAATTCTTCAAGAAAGCATGGCCAGTGATCAAAGAAGAAGTGTATGCAATAGTGAAAGAATTTTTTCATACAGGGGTGATGTTTCTAGCAATTAACTGTACCACCATCACTTTGCTACCTCAAATTCCCAATCCAGTCAATTAAGGACGTTAGACATATTGCCTTTTGTACTGTGTTATACAAGCTTATCTCTAAAGTCATTGCTGGTAGACCATAGAAGATCATGCCATCCATTATATCGGAAGCCCAAGCAGGATTTATCCTAGGGAAGAAAATAGCAGACAATATTATTCTTGCTCGTGAGTTAGTTAAAGCTTACAATCGAAAACATATCTCTCCTAGATGCATGGTGAAGGTTTACATGATGAAAGCATATGATTCTGTTGAATGGGTGTATTTGGATCAACTGTTAGAGTATTTATGTTGTCCCACAAAATTCATTAACTGGATGAGAACTTGTGTATCAACAGTGAGATATTCAATAATGATATATGGGGAGTTGACAAAACCTGTTGAAGTTGCCAAAGGACTCAGACAGGGTGATCCCATATCACCATTTCTATTTGCAATTGCAATGGAATACCTAAACAGACTACTCAAAGGGTTGAAGCACGCCAAGTAATACAGGTTTCATCCAAGGTGTGGTAAGCTAGATATAACTCATCTCAGCTTTGCAGATGACCTACTGATGTTTGCTAGATACTTCATGCTTGCTTTATGCTATTTTCTGCTGCATCTAAACTGTTAGTTAATCCCAATAAGAGTGCAATCTATTTTGGTGGAGGTTCTCAGGATGTTAGGCTGGAAATTCTACAAAATACTGGATATTCGCTTGAGGAATTGCCTTTCAAATATCTGGGCATCCCATTGGATACAAAGAAGTTAACAGCTTTGCAATGGCAACCATTGATTGACAAAATAGTTGCAAGGATCTCCTCTTGGATAGCTCGGAAACTATCTTATGTTGGAATGGTACAGTTAGTTCAAACAATGATATTTGATATTCAATCTTATTGGTCTCAAATATTTATCTTGCCAGCTAAAGTGATGAAATTAATAGAGTCAGACTGCAGAAGCTATATATGGTATGGCTCTAATGCAATTACAAAAAGAGCACTGATAGCATGGGAGAAAATGTATTTGCCTAAATCTGCTGGAGGTTATAATCTGTTGAATATCAGAGTTTGGAATAGAGCTGATATCACTAATGTATACTGGGATCTAGCACAGAAGAAGGACAAAGTTTGGATAAAATGGATACACACATATAACATAAACGGGCAAAGCATACTGGAGATGAGTATACCTCAACACGCAAGTTGGATGGTGACAAGATCATGGAGGTAGGAGTTGCAATTCAAAAAATGCCTACAGTAAAGCACAGTCAGAGCAGTACCAAACAAGTATACTTAGGCATTCTCGGAAGATACAACAAGGTGGCATGTAGAACCTTAATGTTCTATAATGAAGCTAGACCTAAGGCTATATTCACTATGTGGATGCAATGTCATGGGAGACTGTTGACAACAGATAGGCTAGAAAACTAGGGAATTCAAGTAAATCAAAGATGTTGCTTATGTAATAGTGCATGTGCATCTATTTGGTGAATGTAGTTTTGCTAAGATAGTATGGGCTAGGCTTTTGCAATGGATACAAATACATGATGCTACAATCCAATCATGTACACAAATGATGGCATGGGTGATAACATAAGCTAAAGGGAAATCATGTAAAGCTAAAATAATGAAAATGATATACGCAGAGTACATTCGTAGGCTATGGAAAGAGAGGAACAGTAGAATATTTGAAGAGAAAATAAGAACTATAGATCGAATAGCAAAAGAAGTGGCATGTGTTTGAAATATTAGAGCTCAAGGAGTAGTGCGGGAAAAAATGCAGCAACTTATATTTTAAAGCCAATGTAGCAACTAACCAGTTTACTTGTATAATGTCTCTTATGTACTGCTCATAGCATAGTCATAGAGTTAGAAATATGTAAGGATTAAGCAAGTCGAGGATGAATCTGCTGTTTTGTAATGATTTAATTAGTGATTAATGAAAATATAATTACCAAAAAAGAAGGGTGGCTCCTTGCACTGTGTAGGTACAAGGAGCATGTGTACTGCGAGGAGACTACTGATAATTCCTTAAAGTATTTAAATCTATTTTATTGAACTATATTTATATATTTTAGTTTAGTTAAGTGTTTATTATATTTATAGGAAAAAAAATGTAGGAGGAAGATGCCTCATGATGGGTTCTTCATAGAGACTCACATCCGGAAGCAAAGTGCATCGATCGATCCAATTAGATGGGTCAAGGGCCAAGCGGAGACTACATATGTAAGTTTCATAACTACTATAACTTAAAATTAATATTTATAATATTATATAGTTAATAATTTTCTATCTTCTAAATAAAGGGTCGCTACAAGACTACTGCAGAGGAGTATAGTCAGAGCTTGCCACCAATGAGCAAGGCGAGCGATCTTCCATTCCAGACAAAGAAACACAGAAGATATGGTTTGATGTTCTCGACGGTCCTAAAAATGGAGTTGCAATCCGCCTTCCAGAGAAATCATTTCAGCGCTACAGGGCTGGATTACAAGGTATAGGAACTTCCATCTAGGGCGAGGCACTTCATAGGTAGACTCTCTCGGCTATGAATAAGAAGAGGATCACAAAGCTGTCAGTAGAGCTTAACGAGGCAAAGGCAAGAAAATAAAAGTGAGTTCATCAGTTTGATAGTCTTCAAGGTCATCTAGAAAAGAGGGACGGACAATTAAATGTCCTTCAAAGTGTTCTTTAAGGTCAGCAGGCCAATCTTCTTGCATATGGTGCTTTCTCGATTCTTTAGCCTCGTGAGTCTTCCCCAGATACTAATCCTTCTCGTAACGATCCTTCAAACTATGCCGACAATGAATGTCACGACCCTAAACCCATAGCCGATCGTGATGCCGCCTCTCGTGAAGACAAGTTCAGCCGACACATCTCCAATTCGAAGTCAAATAGCTAAACAACAATAAAGCAGGCTAAAACATGATTTAACAATTTCTAAACAGCAGATAACACCATAACAATGCGGAAGTACAACCCAAACACAGCCCAACCCGGGGGTGTCACTAGTCATGAGAATCTATTAGTGTATAAATACAACTACAAGGTCTGAAATATACAAACAGGACCAACGAACAAAAAGGGAGAAAAGTGGTGCTGTGAACGCTGACAGCCACCTCACTAAACTCCGATAACCCTGCCTCAAATCAGCCAAAAACACGTTACCAGGTGCATGAATACCTGCATCTGCACACAAGGTGCAAGGAGTAAAGTGAGTACTCCAACTCAGTGAGCAATAAAGGTAAATAACAACTGAGCAGCAAGAAATCACGTAAAGCAAATCAACATGCTGTATAGAAGCAGTGTAAAACCTTCTAAGAAAAAAAAACAATGAAGCTGTGAAATTTTTAGAAACATCTTAGCTCAGTTTAAACCTCTTTTGATAATGACTTTTTCAATAGTTACGCAAATGAAAGCAAAACCGTTAGTGCCGATAAGCATGGAAAACCCGCCCCTCGGGCACAAAATACCACAGTATAACAAGTAAAATGACAAATAAATGTGAAAGATGAACACATAAAGGTTCGCCCCTCGGGCACTACCCAGAACAGTATCAGCCCCTCGGGCTCACTCTCAAAACAATATCAGCCCCTTGGGCTCACTCTCAGAACAATATCAGCCCCTCGGGCTCACTTTCAGAATACAATGGGTACCCGGCTCACTGAGGGTGTACAAACTCCGGAGGGACCCCTTACGGCCCAAGCGCAATATAAAGCCATCTCGTGGCTTCTACTCTCGGCTCTCGGTCTCACATCACTCAAGCCACCTCGTGGTGTATATATGTATCTCAGGCCCTCGGCCTCATATCACTCTGTGTATCATCACATCTGGCCCTCAGCCGCACTCAGTCCAAAAATCATCACAAGCCCCTCGGGCATTAGTAAAACAGTAGTTCTCATCCCAAAACATCATTTAAAAATATCATTTAAGTCTCAAAACTGAGTAACAGTGGCTAATCTGTAAAACAATAGAAAACAATAGGACTGAGTTCAAGTAATAAGTCAAACAGTGAGGTAATAGTGATATAAATCCTCGAAGGGTTCAAATAGTCGGCACGAAGCCCAAATATGACAATCAGCCCAAGTCATGATGTTAACAAATAAGTTTCAGTCATATACGCGGTAAAATCATCAAAAATCGGGACGAACCAAGTCACAATTGCCAATGGTAAATGACCCCACACTCATCATCGAGCGTGTGCCTCACCTCAATATAGTACTACGATGTGCAAATCCAGGGTTTCAAACCCTTCGAGTATCATTTACAATCACTACTTACCTTAGTCCGAGCAAAATCCTACTCTGAAATGTCATTGCCTCTTGAATCGGCCTCCAATCGACCCGAATCTAATCACAGTTAATTCAATTCAGTCAATACTAATTATAGGAATTAATTCCATATGAAAATACTAATTTTCCAACAAAATCCAAAATTTAACTCAAAATTACCCGTGGGGCCCATGTCTCGAAATCCGACGAAACTCAAAAAATCCAACAAACCATTCAACCACGAGTCTAACCATACCAAAATTACTAATTTTCGATAACATTTTGACCCTCAAATCCTCAAATATATCCAAGAGGGTTTTCAAACTTTTCCAACTTAAAATCACCAATTACATGTTAAAAATAACAATGGATTCGGGTAATCTAATCAAAATTGAGTTAAGAACACTTACCTCGATATTTTTTCTTGAAAATCTCTCGAAAAATCGGCTCACCCGAGCTCCCTTGGTCCAAAAATGGAAGAGTGAGACGAGTTTGGACTTTATTCTGCTGCTCAGGGATTTGTTCTTCGCGTTCGCGGTCCTCCTCTCGCGTTTGCGGAGAATAAAATTTTCAAAAATCATTTTTCAAACTCTTCTTGGACAACCTCTAGTATAATGGCCATAACTTTTGATGCAGATGTCCAAATAACTATTATAATATGTTTTTGAAAACTAGATTCAAAGAGCTACATCTCAAAACTCATCGTAGATTGAGAGATACGGGCCTCCGAAGTAAGACATGCGCGACAAAATTTCTTCTTCTTCGCAAATGCGAGGCTCTCTTTCGCAAATGCAAAGAACAAAATCCCAGAAGGAAATTCCTTCTTCGCAAACGCGAGGGGACCCTTGCGGATGCGAAGAAAAATACCAGATACCAGCTTCAGCTATTGTAAAACAGCCCGAAATGATCCGAAACCACCCCGAAACACACCCGAGTCCCTCAGGAACTCAACCAAACATACCAATATATCCCATAACATTATTCAAACTTGTTCCAACCTTCAGAACACTCAAAAAAATATTAAAACACCAAATTTGAATCGGATTCAAGCCTAAGAATTTCAAGAACTTCCAAATTTTGCTTTTGATAAAAAAACCCAACCAAACCACGTCCGAATGGCCTGAAATTTTGCACACACATCATAAATGATACAACGAAGCTACTAACTTCCGGAATTCTATTCTGACCCCTATATCAAAATTTCACCTATCAACCGGAGAACGCCGAAATCTCAATTTGGCCAATTCAAGCCTAAACCTTCCACGATCTTCGAAAAAGAATTCCGATCACGCTCCAAAGTCCCAAATCACCTAACGGAGCTAACCAAATCATAAAACTTTTGATGCGATATCATATACAAACAAGTCAAATCTTGGTCAAACCTTTCGAATTTTAAGCTTTAAACTGAGAATTGTTCTTCCAAATTCATTTTGATTAATCCTGAAACCAAAATCAACAATTTATGTAAGTCATAATACACCACACGGGACAAATCATGCCCGAGAACTGGTGATCAAAAGTGCAAAACCTTAAAACGACCAGTCGGATCGTTACAATGAAGCTTTTAGTTGTAGCGATGGAGATGATGTAGTACAAAATACTCGTTGAATGATGTTTGAAGTTTCAACTTGTTAAAAGTTTTGTTGTTGGTTTTTTTAAAACTCTATAAATATTCTTAAGGCGAAATACATAAATGACCCATCCAAGTTGTCTACAACGGTCATTTTTTTTGAACACCTCAATAGACCTATTTATCAAGTAGACACCTCAAATGTATGTTAAGTAAATCAAATAGACACCCCGGTACAACATACCAGATGCGTGAGTTACACTTGCCAAATGAGCATATCAATGAGTGTAATTTGTAACTAAAACTTAACACAAATTAACCAAAAAAATAAAATAAATTTAAAGATCAGTTCTTTCTTTTTCTAATTTATTTTCTCTTTCTTTTTTTCTCCTCTCTCATTGACCTCCCATCTTCCCAAAACCTGGTTTGATGAAAAGAATGGAGATCGCCGGAAATATTTTTAAGAAATGTAAGTTAATATTATGTTTGATATTTTTACCTCTACAATAAAAATTTATGTTTGATATCACAATTTTATAATCTGATTTTAGAAAACAAATAGTATCATCGACGATGCATCGTCAGCGATCTCTGGTTCTTTGGAGCCGTCGAATATTGGGTGGGGCTGGTGGTACAGTTTGAAAGAACTGGAGATGTCCACCGGTGGGTTTGTTTGGGCAGAATTGGACCAAAGAGGAAATTCTTGAGTAAAACCAAGAGTCTAAGTTGTTTTGAGGCACACAAGTCTTTAGGAATTGTACCAGTGAGCTTGTTTGATGACAAATCCAGCTCTTGGAGCATCCCATTTTGGCCTAGCTTCTCGGGGATTATACCAGTGAAGTTGTTCATCCAAAGACCAAGAATCTTCAGCTTGGAAAAATCAGCGATAAAATCCGGTATAGAACCATGTAATTTATTCATGAAAAGGTTGAAAAGCCTTAGCTGCTGAAGATTAATGAGCTCAAATGGGATTTCTCCTGTAAGTGCATTGGCTGAAAGATCAAGATTGACTAGGGCAGTGAGGTTGCCTAATTCTTTAGGAATTTGACCTAAGAGAAGATTAATATGCAGAAAAAATGTGTTCAACAATTTCAAGTTCCCTAATTCAAGAGGAATTGGACCATCTAATTCAGAATTGCAGATGGTTTTGTTTGGGCAGAAGGTCGGATGATTTGGAGAAGAAAGAGTGAGGAAATGTGGGCTCCACCAGTTAAATTAAAAAAAAAAAGAAATAAACATAATTTTGAAAGGCTTCACTTGCTGCAAGGCGAGTGCGGAACACACATTTTGCCATGTCACTCTGAAGGGTTTAAGTGATACA